>JAECUM010019353.1:0-38192 GCA_016617855.1 Megalonaias nervosa | reverse complement strand
AATGCAGGTCCTAGTTAATCATGATTTTTAGATTGAGTAATGAGTGATGTAAAAATGTCGTCGGAGAACAATTCTGTTACTATGGTACTCTCCGACTGATATCAAGGCCTACTTTGATAAAGTTTGCTGATGCAGTTCATTGTCAGATTTTAGAATTTTGAGGTGGTTTCATAGTTTTAAGGATTATTGTGTTTCCATGGAAAATCCCCCATGTTGTGGAGGACCCTTGTCTACAATTGTTTAGCGGGAAGTAGCTGCTGTCAAGGGGATAATTACATAAGCTGCCCTATACAGCGGGGGATATTTATATTATAACTTACAAAAATGTGTCTCCTGTTTTAAATATATTGACAAATCATTTGAAGCTCAAAATGGTTTCTGCAGATACATCAAATGTCATTTACCTTTGTAACGTCATACGTGCATATCTTCAGATCATTTTGTAAAACGTTATTTTGTCTCTCGATCGGCATTAAATGTTGAATTCATTTGCATGTTCAAAGAAACAAAAAAGTTCTAACAAAATATTCAGAACGTTTCAATACCTCTATATAAGGGATGACTCTTCCTGTATAGGGGAAGACTATTTAACGTTCCCATTTGACGACGGGCAAACTGCATAGAATCATACCCATCAATCATGCTATTGAAAGTGTTCAAAAACACAGCTTTTTGCTTTCAGCGGGATTCGAACTTGGAACGTCTGGCGCCAGAGGCTACCCTGCTGACCACAATGCCTTCAGCTGCATTATAGCCTGTCAGGTTCCTGTGCCATAAAAATGTGATATAATACTATAAATAAGTCCTAGAACACTATTGTCTGTCCTTCATGTTTTTGAGTCACTTGGAAACAGTATTTCATTGTGTCATACCAAAAGCGCAAGTATGCGATAAAAATGGTTTCATGTAATTTGTGAAATTTTCTGTTTAATGGAAAATCTAATCCTCCAACGATTATTTCACTATATTGGGATTTCGTTAGTTTTAGAAATCCAATTACTCTCAACATGACAAGGCGTAAGAAACACCTTAAAGCTAGCCACATCTGTTCAGTATAAAAACTAATATTCCAACTTCAGATAGATTATATAATCAACTTCTACTTCAATAAGATTACACAATCAGCTTCTACTGTCATTTGCCAAAAGATGTTACTTCGAGTTTTGGTTTTTTTTTGGAAAGCTAATACTCGTTATGTTTTATTACGTCTGCTCGACGGTTCGGACTCCCCCTCAAACTCTCCATTTAACTTGTACATTTCTGGGAAATACTTTTCATACTTTATTGGAAGAGCCATGCACTTGTGTCTTGCCATTATCTCGGTTTACGATTTTGTGCGAAGGAATGCAACCTTTTTAGCAACGCCAGACATATCTGATAGCAAATTGGCATTACTTATACAAATTTGAAATGTTTCTATGCCAATATGTTTTCTGAAATGTTGGTTGAAAAAGCATTTTGTGGTTCACGAGAAGTGGAAAATAACAATTTTTAATGGACAATCCTCAAGATGCATCGAACAAAGTACGCCGGGTGAATGGACAATACTATAAGGATTGTACGTGGCCTTGTGTAATGGCCTGGTTGTTTGTAAAAACATTTGTTATCTTAACCTCGGACAAATGTAATATTCTGGCTCTGAATGGTTAGCGCGTTGAGACCAGCTAATCAGACGTCAGAATTTTGAAACTGCGTCTGGGTGTGATCATAATGGTCTGTAACCGTCAGACAAGGTTGCTACGATTCTATGGTCACAAAGTATGCAACGGAAAGAAGCAAAACCAACACGTTTGGTAAAACGTAACAAATAGTTTAATTATCAAAGATATCAATGAAAATGTGAGAGAAACTTACAGTAATATGAAGTGAATCCAAAATAATCCTGACAAAGTTCTGTGAGAGCCCAAATGAATGAAAACTTCCAAACTGGAAATGTACTGGTCCTCCAAGAATCGTGACGTTGTAAAGATGGGTTTGTCCAGAACCCCTTTGAATAATTCACAACAGTTCAAGAATAATATTATAGTCCAAATAATTATCACTCTCCATTTCCAATGAACATTCCAAACAAATCTTTTTCCTCTCGAATAATGTGTAAGTACAATACAAAACACTTCTGCAGACTTACAACAGGAACGCAAGAAATGAGGATGACTCCAAAATCGAATTGAACCTGATTGCTCAGTTCTTTCCTTATATACACCTTCTATTGCGACTATATTTCACAGTATATCTTACTACTAATTTTGCCGCGAACTTGCCAATTCATGTGACCGAGCCCAACCAATAGGAGGTTACTGAATTCTTCTAAAATAGTCTAAACCCATCAGCCAAAGAAACAAATTAAGCCAAAGACGTCATTAAGTCTTATTATTGAGATTATTATTAGTAATTGCCAACACATACGTAAGCATCTATTTATCGTTAGGTGTTTGTTTATAGCCCGAGGGACAGCAAGACTGAGGAGAAAGATAACTGAATCAAGAATGACACTGCAAGGTGAGCGTTGTTAGAGTTCAGAATTAAGGAAGAAAAAATAACATACTCCATGATTGTTGCTGCAGGCCACTTTTAGTGACTTCAGTATAATTATATATAGAAATAAAACATAATTCAAGTCAAAAGGTATACAAATACATATCAAAGTTACTGCTATAATGGCATAACTTCTCTATCCACACTTCATACATTCTTTAGCCTTACTTTACGTACATAATGAAGCTCAGCTGCTTGAAATTTTGGGCTCCGACCGCCACCACACAGAGAGGGTCGGACACATCCAGCTCTCTCTGTGTAGCCTGAAATGGAAAAAAAAAGGGGGGGGGGGAGACCTGCACAAATCAAGCAAGGCAAACAAACATGGAACGAAAAGAAAGCATAATAATCAGATACAGTCGAATTGTGCACACCATATCGCGAACTGGTTGTATAACATGTCGCAGAACGCCTATGGAAGAATGTGTTGCAAGATGGTCGCACCTTCAATGAACCCATGTGAAGTGAAGTGCTCTTCAATGAACCAATATGAAGTGCTGTGCCCGTATGCTGTGGACGGCTGTGTCGGTCTGTACACCCATGAGACCTGGAAGAAAAAAAATTGGAAAGCAGAACAAGGCAATAGGAAGTGATATGATGAGGGGTACAAGAACGGAAGTCGGCACTAAATTACAAACTGGAAATTCTATCGCTCAGGCGTATCTATTTCTTAAAGGCATCGGATCTCCACCTTCCCAAGACCCGAATAAGAATGTCTGAGAGACCCTGCTTAGCACCCTCTGTGGCTGCCCCAATCCTAAAACTATGAGTCTTGAATAATTGAGGATTAAAACCTACAGGAGCAATGTGCTCAGGGTTTGGTTGAACTCTTGCCTAGTTATGGGCAACCCCCAGAGGTAAAGAAGAGTGGTCCCGCCTGACAACCCCGCAGTTGTAAATATTGACGCAGCGCTTGGACTGGGCACTGGTCTTGTACTTTTTGGGGCACGACACTTAGGCAAAAAAGGGTTCCCTTGGAGTGTTTGTAATTTGTAAACTGGACAACTAAACCATCGTCACTGATCTGAACCTGAGAGAACTGAATCAAGTTTGGATTGCTGAAACCAGGCTGTCTTACGGTCATATCCCCTACCCGCAGAAATGCATGAAATGCAAGAAGATAGACCTAAATAGAGCCGCACGAAAGGCATTGTGGGTAAATGTGGCAGGACTAGAAAGAGTGTTTGTAGCATACATTTATCAATTGGTAGTCTGGCATCTGTGTGCGGTAAATGTGTATGAAGCGTTTGCAGGAGTTTTTGAATAATAATGGAATTGGTTGGATCAGGGATATTTTTTAGTTTGTGCACATAGCCAAAAGCCGAGACAGAGGTAGATATGGTTGATAGTGAAAAATGGTACATATATATATATATATATATATATATATATATATATATATATATATATATATATATATATATATATATATATAACAACCCCAACTGGAGTTCCGAAACCAGGAAGGAAAAGGAATCTTACTGGATACGCCGCCTTAGAACATTGAAACCAAGCGGTTTAAACCAAGAAGACTAGAAAAAGACAGCCATGCACAAGTAGAATTATCCTTTGCAGCCGACACATTTTCTTTTCAAAACTTTTCTAAATTTTCTTAGTAGCCTTCAATTACTACTATAAGAATAAAATATCCGGGATATAATTTGCGTTACATAAATGTACACAAAGTATCTATGGCTCATCGATTTCTAGGTGAATACAAATATTTTCCAGTATCCGCAACAAGTTGATATCGGCTGGTTGAGACATAATACATCTAAAGCAGGGGTGTCAAACTCAATCGCTCAGCGGGCCAAAACTCAAATCCCACGGTAAGGTTGCGGGCCGAACAGGATAAACATTCAATAAGCGGAAAATTAAACTTTTTTTAAACATTAATATAAATTAAAACAGAAAAAAGTTTTAATAATAAAAAATCATTGGCATACCCATTTTCGCTCTTATGCCAATTTATCAGAGCTGGATGTTTGGCGTCTTTTCTTGGCTACAAGTTCGTTTATGTTGGGAGTAATGTTCTGTGTCATTGAGATTCTCATGATGGACTGCAAGTGTTCATCAGTGAGACGACTCCTGTGTGATGTTTTGTTAATCTTCATCACAGAAAACAGCTGCTCACACAGATATGTGCTACCAAACATGCTCAAGCATCGAGCCGCATGTAGACGAAGCTGGGGCATCTCTTCAGGAATGAAACGAGTGAACTGTGCAGGCCCCACAGTGTCGTACTTTGCCTTTAATGTCCCATTACACTGCAGCTCTATTAGCTCCATCTGCAAATTTACAGGTGCAGTTTCCATGTCTATGGCAAATGGGTTACGAAACAGCTCGAAATTACTTTTCTGTGCTTCAAAGTCACTAAAGCGCCGTGCGAACTCGGCGCGAAGTAAGCTAAGTTTTTCAGCAAAGTGTGCATTGGGAAACACCATAGCGTTGACTTGGTTCAACATTGCTTGGCAACAAGAAAAGTGAGACAAATTGCTATGGTGCATTTGTGTCTCCCATAGGCGCAGCTTCACTTGAAATGCCTTCACTGCATCATGCATATCAGTGATCAAGTGGTCCCTTCCCTGGAGCTGCAGGTTCAAGTCGTTGAGATGAGTGGTTATGTCAGAAAGAAACGCCAACTCACATTTCCACTTTTTATCCCGAAAAACTGTGGAGTCTTTTCCTTTGCTGTCCATGAATTGACAGATTTCCTCGATCAGCTGGAAAAATCTACTAAGAACTTTTCTCCGACTTAGCCACCGCACCTCTGTATGATAAGGCATGTCACCGAACTCTGAGTTTATTTCCTGCAAAAAAGACTGAAATTGGCGGTGATTTAAACCTTTAGCTCTGATAAAGTTGACGGCTTGTGTTACAGTGCTCATTACACCTTCCATGTTGAGGACTTTACCACACAGCGATCCTTGGTGTATGATGCAGTGATATGCTATCAATTCACCGGTACAGTTCTCCTGCATCTTTAACCGCATCCTTCCAACTAGTCCACTTTTTTCGCCGCACATCGCCGGTGCTCCATCTGTTGCAAGTCCAACAAGTTTGTCCCAAGGCAGGTTCATGTTGGTTAAACTTTGACATACGTTGTCAAAAATGTCTTTTCCTGTCGTTGTCCCATGCATGGATTTCATGTCCAATATTTTTTTTGTAACATTCAAATTGGAGTCCACTCCACGGATGAAGATGGCGAGCTGTGCAGTGTCAGTCGTGTCATTACTTTCATCGATAGCAAGGGAGAATGCAACAAAGTCTTTGCCTTTTTCGATCAGCTGTGTTTTCACATCAGTGGCCATCTCACAAACCCGATCAGCAACCGTATTTCTGCTAAGGCTTACATTTGCAAAAATCTGCTTTTTGTCTGAACACAAGACGTCACACACTTTCATCATGCAGCGCTTCAGAAACTCTCCTTCTGAAAATGGTCGGCCTGATTTTGCGATCTCCTCCGCCACAATAAAACTTGCTTTCACAGCAGCTTCAGTTTGTGATTTTGCTTTGGTGAAAAACGTCTGCTGTGATGTTAGATTCCTCTTCAATTCTTTTACCTTCTGTAGCTTCTGCTCTGCATTCAAGCTTTTTAACTTGTCTTGATGTTTAGTCTCGTAGTGCCGTCTCAGATTATATTCCTTGATCACAGCCACATTATCTCCACAAATTAGACACACAGGTTTACCGCCAATATCAGTAAACATATATTCAGCTTCCCAGCGGCTTTGAAAGGCTCTGTTTTCAGAATCAACTTTTCTCTTGGCCATTTTTATGGCTTGCTTTGATTTTAAAAAAAATATTGTGCATCTACCGACAGACGCTTGATTGATATCACATTAGCCGTAGCGGGAAAAGGTGATGTAATATCCGGTCACTATACCACTTTCATTTCTTATGCGCCAATCCAAAACGAGCAACTGCACGTTGCTAGGTTACTGTAACGACAAACATCCACTCACTACACAACTTTTATTTTCGCTTATTCTGATCGAAGCGAGAACGCTATCAGGTAGCCTATCGTTCGGCAAGGCTGCTAATTAGGGAATTTGATTTGCACTTTATATCGCAGGGCCATTAAAAAATATTTTTGCCTAAAATTCTCTCTCGGGCCTGATATAATTGTACGCCGGGCCTGATGTGGCCCGCGGGCCTTGAGTTTGACACATGTGATCTAAAGGTTCAATTCATGTAGAGAAAGTAATGTAGAGTTTTGCAAACACAACGGTTTTTGTGTTTTATTTGTTTGTTTTGTCGATGTTTTGTATATGCCTTTGAAAAAGGCTCGTTAAGAGTCGAAAGCGCTCAGGCTAGTTAGATACTAGTTTTGCACTGTTCGTCGTCAGTTTATTCCATTTATCTCAATCAATCCCTGACACACGTGATCCCTTGCTGGATCCAGTGCGCTTGAAAGGGCTGTTATTCGCCATATGATTTATATTCTTTATATATATATATATATATATATATATATATATATATATATATATATATATATATATATATAAGACACGAGATAAAAAGTGCCAAATTGGTACTTGAAACCGGAAAAGTGCTGCGGTTGGAAAATCGATGTAATGTTTCCAACTGCGCTTGTAGGATTGAACCGAAGATGGAGAAAGAGCACTCTATACCAATATCGACAATATTACTCCCAGTCTGTTAATGTCGGTAGTTCCGGGACCTGTTCTGGGATTTCCTCTGCACAAGGTGATTGTTAGAGGAATCTGTGCACCTGTTGGCGAGAAAGAGCATGCGCTAAATCGTTTTGAAGACCAGGGACGTGACGAGCACGGAACAAAATATTGTAATGGAGGCAGGTGAGGACCAGTCGCCGAATTGAATACATAATGTCCGATTCCCGGCACGATTGCTTATTGATGATATGAACTAAGGCCATGTTATCAGTATGGATATGAATACAATTGCTAACAAGCAAAGGCCACCATATGTGAATAGCAATAACAACAGGATAAAGTTCAAGTAGAGTAATGTTTTTCTCTTTCCTCTCCGCATTCCAAACTCCATGAAACCATCTGGAGCCCAAAACAGCCCCGAAGCGCACCGTACTAGCAGCGTCAGTGAAGAGATTCAATGTGACCGAGTTCAACCAGCGATCTGGTAAGAAGAAAGAGCGACCATTGAAATGCTGAAGAAACCGACTCCACAAAATCAAATTAGATTTTACTGCTTTGTTGGGGGCCCCGAGTGGCCGAGTGGTCTAAAGTGCTGACCGTTACGGATCACTGCCATCTCACCTCTGTCTGCGTGAGTTCGAGTCCAGGCTCGGCTAACGTAGGTACGTGAGAAAGCCTGCCAGTAGCTTCTCGTGGGTCGGTGGTTCTTCCCGGGGTTTTCCACCATTAATACTGGCCGCCATGTATAGCCTATCTTGTGCTGAAAAATAGCGTTAAACCCTATAACAACAACAAGAACAACATAACAACAATTGCTTTGTTGAGTCGAATGTGATGTTGGGCACATGAACTCCAATTGTGAGACCAATGAGTCGACGAAGGAATGTTCGTCCTGGGATTACCACACCACAAGCAAAATTGAGAGTACCAATTATGGACTGAAGATTATGAAGTGTAATCTTTGCTTTCTGCAGGCAGCTTTGTAACAGTTTATGACATGTATCAAGTTTGTAAAGCGGTAGACGCACTTACATTAGATATGCATCCAATTCATAACCTCAGAAAGTCATCGCAGGGGAAGGGAGGAAGGTTTTATCCTCTGCCATAGGAATGCCAATGTCTTCACTGAGCCGTAAGACATATATTTATAGATCATATGCAATTTTACGGTCTTAACAGACTCTGGTCACGTAGGCAAAATCTAACTAAATATGTTCTGTACAATTTGCAGTCATGAATAAAAATTACAAAAACTAAATAAAATCATGACTAGGAGTTACCCAAAAATATAGATATACATAACAAGATAACAAAACAACCTTACGGCAGAATAGCCTGGTAGGGGTTCGATCGATTGAGAGAATCAACACTGAAAATGTTCAAAAACACTCATCCAATCCTTTACAAAATTTGACAATAAAAAGGTAGCCGTATTTAACTAATAGATGAGCAGCGAGTCCATACGTTCTCTTTCTATCCAAGCACCATATTAATAATCGTGTACAGACGTGAGGCAGTTAAACATATTGATCTTCGGCTGATTGGTTTCAATGAAATTTAATTCGGTGGGAGTGCACTATACGGCGGCAAAATGTCGTTTGTCTGCTGTTGTTGTTGTTGTTGATGATGATGATGATAATGGTAGTGACGGCAATACTGAGAGCGGGGATTGTGTCTGGTGCTGCATTCATCAATGATGGCATGAACGCTGCCATGTCATCAAATTCCTTACTAATGTGTAGAAATGCCACGAGATATAACTGTAACTGAAGAAAAAAAAAACAACTACGGATCTGATATTACATTTTATTTATATGATTATGATAATCATTGGAATATTCTGAAACAAAAATGTGCCAAACATTTCAAATAATCAGAAAAGATACATAAAATTCTTTCGGAAATGTGTATAGCCTCACTTTCATGATGTCTATTGCCCAATGTATATATTAATCTTCGAATATAAATAATAACCTCCTCGGCATTTAACTTGCATTATTAGGCATGCTTATAATTTAAAAATAACAAAAATATTGTTAATTTTATTACCATTTCTCCAAACTTTTGACAGACTTAGATTTTTTTATTTTTAGTTCACAGCATATTTAATTGATAAAACTTATTCAGTTCTCAGCGTGAACCACGTAAATAGCCTGTGTAATTTTTAATTCACTAATATTTGTTGTTGCGTTTTTAATGTAAAAGTTTAATTTTAATGTTTTGGCTTGGAACGTCTTCCCTTGTCTCTATTTCAGTGAAGTTTCCTGCATAAAGCCAATTGGTTGTGGCAAATACATAATGAACATAATATACACAGAATCGAGTGGTGCCACACAGATCTAGAAATTTTTCTTTAATTTTTATTTTAAGGATTCACTTTTATAGTTTAGCACCTATATTATCCTGATTTCATATTATTACTGATCCGATGTACAATTTAAGCTGGATCGCTCTGGTGGCCTAGTTGTTAGAGCGTCCGCTTTGGATCCAGGAGGTCGCGGGTTCGAACCCCAGCCAAGTCATACCAAAGACTGATAAAAATGGTACTAGCAGCTGCCTCGCTTGGCGCTCAGCATTTAGTGGTTAGTGCTAGGGCTGGTTGGCTTGGTGTCAGGATAATGATGTGACTGGGTGGGTCATGATGCTACATGTCTGCGGCAAGATTCCAAATCACACACACACACACACACACACACACACACACTTTAAGCTGCATGCTATATACTGATGTCTTGTCTTTTATTTACTGTTATATTGTCTTTAACCTGCTGTTACCTTTAGCACTATATTATTTATAAATGTGTATTATTTTAATATAAATATGCACGATGTGTCTGTCTCCATATCAGTTGAAGTGTGTGTGTGTGTGTGTGTGTGTGTGTGTGTGTGATTTTGATTTTTAACGTCGCTTTAACAATTTTTCAGTCATATCGCTACGATGTTTGCAGTGTGGCAGTTTATAGTGCTGTCTAGCACTGGGGCATCATGCCGCAGACATGTAGCATGATGTCCCACTCAGTCACATTATCCTGACACCAGGCCGACCAATCCTAACACTAACCTCTTAATGCTGAGCGCCAAGCGAGGCAGCTGTTAGTACCATTTTTTGGGTCTCCCTAAACACAGTAATGTACGGTAATGGACAGTAATGGGCTGTAATGGACAGTAATGGACAGTAATGGGCTGTAATGGAGAGTAATGGACAGTAATGGAGAGTAATGGACAGTAATGGGAACAAAAATACAATATTGCGAAAGAAATTATAGTAATGTACATTAAATATTTTAATTTTTATTGTACGGACTTAAATACATAAATCATAAATAACAAATGTGGTTGTTATATTGTTGTATTAGTGCTCATAATACACTTTAACTTAAATAATGCCAAAAAATGGAACAACTCTCTCTCTCTCTCTCTCTCTCTCTCTCTCTCTCTCTCTCTCTTATATTCTTAACTAAGACTATCCACCTTTTTTTATTTTGTTCTCGTCTGATTCCGCTCAGCTCTCATCCTTTTTCTCTGGTGAGGTTTTTTCCCTCCTGAAAGTGTTTTTGGTATAGTAATTTTACCATTTGTCGACCTTAATGTTAGCTTATTTGTACCCTTGTCTTTGAGAAACATTCTAAATAATGCTTCTCGTGCAGTTTCTGTTTCTTCACACCACACGTCAATAGAAACTCTGTGGTGCATATAGTAGAATGCCAGCTTGAAACTGCCTCTTCCAATTAATGATCTTTCCGCGTCTTTATATTGGGAACTGACAATCGACTGTAGTACGTCTATCAGATCGGATATATTTTTTTGGCTTCCAATTGGTTCCAATCTTCATGATTTATTGGCAGACTCTGCTTTATTATTTGTCCAGTGGGCGTCCACATTTTTTACCCTCGCAGGAAAGTTAACATGATCTTTCAGAATTGGTAACATTCGTTTTTCGAAGTATGGCTGGAAACCCGATGCTTTTTCCAAAATGACATCTGTTGCATGTATTATTCTTGCTTCTAATACTACAGAATTATCGACCTGTGATATCTAATATACTGGTAATTTTATCATTTTTAAACAGTAGATATATTGATTAAAACGAAACAATCCAACATGTAGTGCCGCAGTAATAAATGCAAAACATATATAAACTAGTAACATTTATATGTATGTAAAATAATAATAATAATAATAATAATAATAATAATAACTTTATTTTATGATGATAATACAATTAGTTCTAGGAAGGTGGTGGGTGTATCTAATTTAGGTATATCAAATTCTTTTAGATTTGACATAAACAGAAAAAAGTAATTTGTGAACTGGGCTCTTAAAAGAATGAGTATATTGAAAATAATATACATAATCTAGATATACATAAAGAATAAATGAGAAGATAGATAACTTTTTCTTGTAATATTTCAAGCGGATAATTTTGGGAGTTTAAATATAAGACTCTATGAGAAGGATAAAATTTGATAGTAGTGAATGGGGACGATATGGGGACTGGGAAATCCAGTCAAAAAGGTCGTGGGACGATATGGGGATAAGATTTATAGGGACAATGGGAAATCCAGTCAAAAAGGTCTTGGGACGATATAGGGACAAGATTTATAGGGACAATGGGAATGAGCATTACAAGACCCCTGGGACGATATAGGGACAAGATTTATAGGGTTCATACACATATGGCAAAGTGATTAAATCTTTTCGAGGCATATGAGTGGCTCTGAAAAGGGCCTTTGGGTTCTTCTTCTATTTTGTCCAGTTCTTCTACCATCTCCTCACATTCTCTATGAATCCTTTCTTCTTCTTCTTTTAAGAGAGCTTCGATGCGATAGATCTCCAGAGTAGTCAATGGAGGAAAGGAATGATCACGCAAGTCTTTATACCACTGATGCAAGACTGCTTCTTCCGAGATGAGACTCCAAGCGTCCTCCAGATACTCGTCAAACTTTTCTTCTTGACTCATCATCATACATTTATCGTGTTGAATTTGACTGGGATAATAGTTTTGACATCCATAGCAATCTTTCTTGGTCAGTTCCCTAATTTTATCCGCCAAGTGTTTAGCAAAACAGGACACTAAATGTTGTTCTTGTTCTGGACATGACCGCCACGTCCTCTTCGTCTTTGTCTTTGGGTTAGGCTTCCACGGTATCCTCCCATTCCATTTCCAAAGATTCTCCACCTTTCAAAGAGGGATAACAGTCTTCCATAGTTTCTAATAGTCTAGAATGACTTCTCTCAAACTGTTGATTTCTATGGTATTATCGAATTCGGCATACAAGATGACGTTCACCGTCTCGGCGAGAGCTTCTGCAAACTGAAGTTCCACACAGATGACCGGATTTTATAGGGTGGAAATGTCCCTCGTCGCTGCCTTGGTCTGGAGTAAAATCAAACGACGATGGTAGTGGTGTGCACTTCTTTGAGGGGACATCTTAGTGTGTTCAGGAGCACAAAATACATTGAAGTCCATGGCTCAGCATGTGTCCTTTTATCTTTTTTTGGGAGCTTGTAATCTTTCTTTTTAGCGAAATCATCTACAAACTTATCTACTAAAAAAAAATCCTCCCCTTTGGTTGCTTCTCTTTGGACGAGTATGTCTTTTCACAGGGTGACGTCGATGCTTGGCTAAGCGTTTTTTTCGGATGTCGGGTCAAACGACGAGACTGACCTTTTCTTTTCCCTTTTCCTTTCTGGACAGGAGAACGACGATGGTAGTAATAGTGAGCACTTTTTCGAGGGGGCATCTTTGGACGTTCAGGAGTACGAAAGCACTGATCCACATCGTTTACCCCAGTTCCTTTTTATACTGGAATGCGTCACCACTGATTGTCTTTACGTCGTATCATTTTCATGGCAGGCATCACTCGACGTTGAGGGGTTCGCAACGGACTAAATCGGGACAGTTCTTGCTTAGACAAATCCAGTAAACTCTGTAACATGCCCAAGCATACAAAATTTTTCTTCAGAGAAGCCAACGGACTACTCCCCCTCCTTTCGAGATAAATGTCAAGATACTTTGCTATATCTGTCAGATGTGATGTGATGTGATTATGATTTTTAACGTAGCTTTAACAATTTTTCAGTCATATCGCTACGATGTCTGCAGTGTGCCAGTTTATAGTGATGTCTAGCACTGGGGCATCATGCCGCAGACATGTAGCATGATGTCCCACCCAGTCACATTATCCTGACACCAGGCCGACCAGTCCTAACACTAACCTCTTAATGCTGAGCGCCAAGCGAGGCAGCTGTTAGTACCATTTTTGTAAGTCTTTGGTATGACTCGACCGGGGATCGAACCCACGACCTACCGCATCCGAGGCGGACGCTCTAACCACTAGGCCACCGGAGCGGTCATATCTGTCAGAAGAAAGGGCATTGATCTTCAGAATGTCCAGACCGTCAAAAAAGGAGGACAAGTGTCAAAAGAGACAAAAGTCAAGACACCTATTATCATTGTAAAGAGAAAGGACAATGGTCTTCAGACTGTCCTAAGAAACAACAGGAGCAAGAGGAAGAGAGGGGTTCCGAACAGGAAGAATAGGTACCCCCCAAAAAGGAAGAACCCCGACACGTCCAGAAAGAGAAGAAAGAGAAGAAAAGAAGATGAGAAAGTGAGGAAGAATAGGAGGAAAAACCTGTGAAAATGAAGAAATTTAAAAAAAAACAAAAAAAAAAAAACAGAGAGAGAGTGAACAAAAAGACAAGGAAGAAGTCTATGAACTTTAGTGTTGTGTTGTGGCATTGAATTGTAACATTTGTACCAGAATATAACAGAAAGAAAAACGTAAGTGTCTCTTGGTTTTGATTTTTGTGAATCATAAGGATCTACACTCAAGCACTCACACACGTACATCATGGGGTAAACAATTCTATTAATGTTCATTGACCGTTACATCTCAAAGTATGTCGTTAAACGATAATTATGTTAGGCCACACATGACACTGCCTGCTCAACTTAACGGATTCTATGTGCAGCTAAAGTGGACATCAAAGACACGTGCGACAGGTGTGAATGCGGCATTTAATGAAAGCACACTATACCATTTTCGGTGGTCATGCAATTGAAATGTTTTAGCCATTAGTCCTAAAATAGAGATCAGTTAACTACTTTTTTTAAGAAAATTTTGGAAAAACGAACACTTAAATGGAGTGTCTTAAATGAAAACAGAAATAAAATGATAAGTATATTTACTCCATTATAAACATAATTAATGAACACACAGGCTTGAGGTCTCGAAAAAAGTCAAGACAGCTGACATACATACATATAATTAAACGAGAGGGATGAAAGAATGATATAAAGTCAGAAAGATAGTGATTCATGTGGTCGATAATATAATATTTTAAATTACAATCGTGATGGAGCAAAAATTAAATATGTTTCTTAATCTTTTTCAGCTAATAATAAATTTCTGCATATAAATCTTATAAAAACTAGTTCCATTAATTTACTCCATTCCTGTAATTTTTCTTACATTACAATATTTTCATCTCCATTACTGCCCATTCCAGCATATTACTGTGTTTAGGAGATCGCCATTTTTGTAAGTCTTTGGTATGATTCGGCTGGGGATCGAACCCACGACCTCCCGCACCCAAGGCGGACGCTCTAACCACTAGGCCATCGGAGCGGTGTAGTTGAATTATGAAATTCTTTTGTTATGTCCACTGTTGTAGCGTCTCTTTTCTGCTGTCACCGTAATGTCTATAGGTGTTTCGCTTCACTATTAATATGTACTATGTGTACTAATCTGTTGAATTACGAAATGCCTTTGTTGTGTCATGTTGATAAAATAACTGGTACAGAGCTTGTGTGTTTTTTTTTTTGTTGTTTTTGTTTTTTTTTTAAACCAAGACCACAGACGTTAAATAAAATGTCTTGTATCTTCTCAAAAACGAATTCTTAGTGACAGCTTGAATTTGCAGACAAATAGATGAAGATATCGAATCATACTTGTATCCAAAAGGCGACTTCCATTTCTAATGCGATAACACAATAACTTTTCTGACCATCCACGAAATGAATTGTTTGATCCTCTACCATAAAGATACAAGTTGCCTCGCTTTCGAATTTAACATATTGACACAACTGAGTGACAATATATATATATATGTGTGTGTGTGTGTGTGTGTGTGTGTGTGTGTGTGTGATCTTTTTCATGACGAATATGATGAGAATATATGGAAGGGGTATGGAAATATTAGCAAATTAAATTTTTTTAAACCAAAATCTTACTATAAACTGTCTATGACTGGGACCTGGACATTATGGTATAGACAAGAACAGTCATATCATAGAATGAGTTGCTAGCTTCACAATTCATACCATTTTGATGAGTTTCTGTCACCTCACAAATGACAAACTTGAATCAAACCCTAACTGTTGATGCCACTGACAGAAATGTGGAATCTACAACAATGATGAAGTGTTGAAAATAAAACTAAACATTTCAACAATCAATGAATTACTAATGCTTTTAATTTGTAATGGTGTTCCTGCCACATTTTAATAAAAATCATCAAAAATCACTTGGTTTCAATAGCCTCAAACAATTGCTCATGTTGCTATTAGTGATGACATGTCATTATGATGTTATGAAATCACATTAAGTTAGTATGATGCAATGACATAATAACATGCATGGACCTGAAGTCGGTTCAAACTGGACACCATTTTCAGCCAAGGTATTTTGGTAGCATCTGAAAGAAAAGGCAGAGGAAATTCTAATTAACAAGCATCTGAAAGAAAAGGCAGAGGAAATTCTAATTAACAAGCATCTGAAAGAAAAGGCAGAGGAACTTCTAATTAACAAGCATCTGAAAGAAAAGGCAGAGGAAATTCTAATTAACAAGCATCTGAACTATTCAGAGCACCCAGAACTAGCAGACAGAATTTGTAGAACAGATGAAAAGCAAATTAAAAACACAACAGATTTCCATGGTACCTGCTTGATGACTGATTCAGCTTTGATTATATGTTCGAACAGCCTGGACCTTTGTCTGAGAGGTAAAGAGAGTACAGGTGTATCGATTGAAAAGGACAGTGCTGACTGACTCTACAGCATGCATGACAGCCATCTCTCCCAGGTTCAGGACTTGTGAACATAAAATTTTTTTAACCCAAAAACTTAATCAAAATTTTAAAATAATCTTGACCTTGCCTGAGGACTGCAGTCCAAGTACAAAAGCTATCCCTACCAAGGTTGGTAACTTAAAACATTGAGTAACAATAAATCAACCAAAAACTGAACATTTTCAAACAAACTTGACTCTGCATGAAGGCAACTGAAAGGGTAGTGTATGAATATGAATGGGCAGTGTTTACTGATTCAACAATACAGTCTGGGTATGAAATCTTTATCTTCTAGGTGTTGGGGGTTATGACCTTAACGGGAAAAAAAATCCTTTAATTCAAAATGCAATCTGGATTTAAAAATGACTTCAACTATGTCTGAGAGGCCAAGATATTGTAAGGTGTATATATATCAATGGGCAGTGCTTCTTAATTCTGCAGTTTTCCGATGCCTATGACTTGACACCATACACAAATTATACAGTCCAAGTTTAAAAGCTGTCCTTTGCAGGTTTTGGGACTTGGGACCTTAGAGAAAGTCACATCTATAAATCTAATGTACATTTTCAAAAGACTTCAACCTTGCCTGAAGGTTCAAAAGAAAGAACAGGTGCATATATATGAAATGACTTAAATCCAAGCTTAAGCATGACTGATCCAAGGCTTTTGGAATAAATACCATACTGACAACTTAAAACTTAAGCAGCATGCTGTTGCAAGCAGAATGAGTGGTATCTATTGCATCTACTTAAGGAGGCGAGACATAATATTAAATCCTTCGTCTCTGGCCATCATGACTAAAATGTCACAAATTATCCTTCAAGAAAATGCATGATTTTCTGATTTGTGTGAAACGAGCACTGTAAATGAAATGAAAACAAGTTTAAAGTAGACTTGGGTGTTCATCTTAATGTTTAGTGAGAAAGAGTATTTTTTAATCCAGATATGAACTCTTGACATGTCAAATCCACTTTAAAACAATACTGGTGAGTGTAAAATGTATCATACTTTTCTAAAAAAGTACAGTTAAGCCAAGTATATCACAAAACAATATTAGAGGATTTTCTTTTATTTCCACAATTAACAGTTTGATTTGTTTCAAATAAGATTTTTATTGCATATAAATCATTATCAAGCAATGAATCACAGATGTACATATTAGTAATGTGATGCACTATACAAAAATCAACTGTGTTATTTTATGTAGTTTCTTCCCATTGAAGAAAACGGCAATAAATCCATAAGAAGTACATGCAGATAAGCATCAAATTGGTAAATTAATATCCCCTCCCCATATATACCCATATATTTAAGCACCATAAATCTGACATGAAAATGATATTTTTATTGCAACATTAATTACAAATACACAGAAATAAAATCAACAATAAAACAAATTCAAATTAAGTGCATGGTACATTTTTTATAACCATTCATGCTCCAAATATTTCAATAAAATTAAAACAAGGCCAAAGATGAATCTATCTGACAAAACTCCCTGATAAAAATTGACAAAGCTTCTGTAAAGGTCAGACAATTTTAATGAATTAAAATGGCTTTTTGAATCTTGGATGAGCAAGCATGAAATACTGAATTTTTTACCTGTCGAATTCAATGTCAGAGAAGAAGTTTACAGAGTCAGTGATGTTAAACCTTGAGGTTGGAATTCCCATGACCAGTGTATGAGCCTTTATGATTGATTCATTGGGACTTGGTGTAAAAAGTACTTCGCAGAATGCGGTGTTACTGTAACCACAAAAGTGTGCTTTGTCTTGCAAGACATATTTATGATCAAGTACTAATGTATAATAATTTGAACCAGTTGTACATCAAAATTTTGGAAGTTTTTATTAATTATTAGAAGAGAATTAAATTTTAATAAACAATGCACAATTTGTTATGAACATTAATTAAATTAGTACTCACTGCACCATTCATTTTGTACATTAGGCAATTAAAACTAATAACAAATGATTTATTTTAATTTAATTTAAACTAATAACAAATTATTGATTTTAAAATTATTTAATAGTCTGAAAATTACAAAACTACCTAAAAACTGAATGACAACAGATTGAATGAAATGGTCATTCACACCTTCACATCATATGCAGTGAAATTCAGATTTATCAGAAATGTTTTTTTTTTCTTTTTGTAAGCATATTGGTAAACCAACAAACAGTTTCATCATCAAACTGTTAAAAGTCATAAAGCCCCATAATATAAATTGCTCTTTATTTTGGCCACAATATTCCTAAAAGTATGTCTTTAGATAAGACACAACATTCAAATGCTGTATGAAGGTATAATGGTACCATGAACTTCAGTGCAGGGGGACAGTAAAGGTGTAGCTGAGCTGAAGCTGTGACACTGATGTACCATTGCACTTGCTAACAAGTCCATTCCAAAAAACATAGGCCTTAATCTTCTGTTGCATAATGTGCCTGCAGATCGGGGTCTATGTTGTTTCTTCAACTGATTACTTCTAATTAACTAAAAGACCCAGATCTGCCAGTGCTTTATGTCATGGCAAATCTGGGTCTGTGCAGTTCATAGTTGGACTCGACTTATAAGTGAGTGTATACAGTAAGTCAAGTCTTTTTTATGTGAAATGAAACAACTGCACATTGTGAATCAAGATAGATATGTAAATAAATTAGAGCAATACCACTTCTTTACTAAGATAATGGTCACTTTATTATGTAACACATGTGGAATGTTCAATTTCGCCTTAAATGAATCCTTTCCAAATCATGACACAGTAAAACATGATGATATGCTCACAAAAACAAATCTTGTCTCGTTCCCAGAAAAACACTTATTCACAGTTTTTGCAAGCAAGAACCATTTTACGACATTACAACATCTGTACATCAATGAAATTCAAAACAGAAATGAAACCTATCATAAAATGTTCTATGGCATTTCAAGAAAAGCTTAATCACAGTTTTTGAAAGCAAGAACCATTTAACCACATTACAACATCTGACGATCAATGAAATTTAAAGCAGAAATGGAATCCATCACACAATTTTCTGTTCCAAGAAAAGCTTCTTCAAAGCATTTGGAAGCAAGAACCATTTTACAACATCAAAACATCAAACTAGAGATGGACCTCACCATAAAATATCCACTGACATTCCCATAATCAAATTCATCATTAAATTATATTTCTCCTAGAATACTTGCCCAACCACATGAATGTTAGGAATATAAGCCCTACTACCTATGAAATCCAGCCCTCCCAAAAGACCAAAATTGGCCTTTCATGTTTATATTGTACAGAAAAAGGTCAATAACTCTTGCCTAATACTTGCCCTTGCAACCATCAGGTGGTGATAGTTTTAAGCTGAGTGGAACACATTGAACAGGATGCTCACATTGCAGGGAGGATAGGAGCATATTAAAGTAATGTAATTGGGTAAGTATTCTGGGAGAAACATAAATTACTGAAAAATTTGCTTTTTCCAATTATGTTCCCCAATAACATTAATGTTAGGAGAATAGGTAATAATGGGAGGGAATGTTGAGCACCCTGCCTATGCCTTGGATAATCTGCAAGGGAAGAAGGCTGGATTTCCCATGTTAAGGAAAACCCACTCTCCTAACTTGCATGCAACACACCCAATAGTGATGCGTTTTACATCTGGGATGAAGAAATAAATGAAATCTTCTTACCAAATATAATTTCTGGGCAAATCCAGTGAAAGCTGCATGAGGTGATTGTCTGGAGGTAGTGCTGATGTGAACTGGGTCTGGTAGCTGCCTATGCAACTGCGACTGGGCATACCAGATCAAAAGTGTGTCACTGTGGAACTAAATCATGTAAGCAAAATCTCCAGAAGGTTGACTGTGTGCCAGCCGATGGCCTTGACAATGTCTCAGATAGAAACATTATGGTCAAAGACAAGGCTTGCAGAGGTTGCTCTGATCTCATGGGCAGAGATTTTCATGAGGTGACTTTGTTCTGGTGAGATGTCAGTTTATGCAGTTGGATGGGCAGTTCTCGGGCTGCCTGCCTCCACATGTCCTATATATTGCCACCAAAGAGCAAAGGTGAAATGAAGGGTGTGGTCTGCAGTGTCAGGGCATGGCATGAGCAAGGTAACATAAGCATGTGCTGCATCACATAGGTCAAGTCTGGCAGAAGCAGTCAAAGCATTTGCCATCAAATGGTGGGCTACCCAGTTAATCACATTTGCTATCTGGAGTATTGGTGATGTTAGGCAGATGGATGGAGCTATCACCAAGATCCCTGGCAATGTTAACATTCCATGGCTCTACTTGATGAGGCATAGAATGATATGCTACAGAAGCCTTATCATCACTGAATTATATGGATCTACGACTGGAGAGCTGGATGGTATAGTTGGCAGCCAATATGGCATCAAACTGAGGTGATGGCATGGTTTAATCAAGTCATGCATAAACCCCATGTGTTACAACATGCTCAGACATGTGGTGGTGGTGGTGGTGGTGGGGGGGGGGCTTGTGCCCATTGGACTGCCAAAACTTGGGAGAATAGTCCAAAAAGTGTCAAAATTCTTGACTTGAAGAAAACAAAAGCAAAGGAAAAAAATGGCATGAACTAATCAACTCCTGCTGTACTAAGTGACCGCATCTGTAATTCTTGTGTAGAGAGTTAAGAAGTCCCAGTTCCTCCACTGATGTAACTACTGTAAACATAGGTAAAGCACATCACATCTTGGGGACATGGGGTGGCAATGGCATCCCCCACCAGGCTGGCCAAAGACTCACTATTATGATGAATGTTTAAAACATCAGCATTTTCTGTCTTTGATTTTCCATGTCTTTACCTGTTTTATGCATTTTTTCAGTTCTGTTGACCATGTATTCTCCATCCAAATGGTACACATGCGGCAAGTAGCCAACAATGTACACTTTGTACAGCTGAGACACAAGTAATGAGAGAACTGGCTCTGAACTTCTTGCATTTAACACATTTTGTTGCCATGTTTATTTTGAAATGATAAAGTAGAGAAAAGAAAGAATAAATATTGGACTGCATAAACACATGAAAGAAACCCCATTACATAAAGGGTGACAAAATAAATACTGTGTGCGAACACAATATATGACACATTCTGTTACAACATTGTTTTGTAGAACCATGCATTCAGAGATTACAGAAACTAAGTGTATGTCTTAAAACTCACATAATAATGGCAAAAATTTGATAAAAACGTATACTGCCTTAATCCCAGGAAAATTGTCCAAGTTCAGAAGAAAAAAAATGACTGAATTTTACAGTTTACATAAAATAACACTTTTTGAATTTTTGAGATAAATAGATACATTAAGCCTTTAAATATGAAAAATGACCTACAAATGATAAAAGAAATTTACTTTGTAAGTATTAATATGTAGTCCATAAGCAAACAATATCCAAAAATAACAAAATCCTAAATGGATGAATGAAACTAGCACAAATTTTGATGAGATTTCAGTAGGTGACGTGAATGATGTATTGTCAGTTCACAGCAAAAGTTGAAAACTAGCTCCACCTGGTGGTGGCAAGGGGAAATAATGTACAAAAGTTATTGCCCTTTTTTGTCTCTATAACAGAGAGAGTAAAATTGAATTTTTGTCTTTTAGGATGGATCGGTTCAAGAGTTACTAGGGCTTATGTTTCTAATGTTAATGTGATTGGGGAATGTATTTGAAAGAGAAAAGGTTGATTACAGTTTTTGAAAGCTAGACAATGAATCATTTTGCCACATTACAACATATATGATATTTAAAAAAAGAATCAGAAGCCATCACAAGCATCCAAACAGTTTTATTTGTTGCTTTCCCCTCCCACAAGCTGCATCCAGGATCCAATCTTTATCCCTTTAACAAACATGATCATCCTCCCCCACTGCTCTTCAATCAATGCTGACAGAGTTAGGTTGCAAGGGGAGTCTATGAAAATGTGACCTTTGGTCCACCCCACCTCCTCTTCCCTTTGAGGCTCCAACCAGGATTAAAAACAATTGCTGTCATCTACGCTTCCAAGCAAAAAAAAAACCCATAACAAATATGGTTTCCCACTTCAATTAGAATGGACAGATCTGAGCTTAAAAGGGAAACAGTGATGGATGGACAGAAAACTGAATGGATGAATGGACATGGAGATGGACATATCCTAAAATATTAGCAAATGTGCAAATAGAAAGAAGGAATGTTTTGCTTAGTAACTGTATTTTCATCACTTAATTTGAAGTTCATGTAGCATTAATATGAGTTTCTTGCCTCTTTTGCTTTCTGGAAGAGCTGCAAAATGGAAGTAACTTACTGGAGAATAAAATCATTTCATCATTCGAATGTACGCCCTGCTCACATCTTATAACACTACTGAATTAATATAAACATTAATAGGATATTATCACATTTTCATTATTTTTATCCACAGTTTTAAAAAAAACTGATAAATAATACTGTCTTTTCAATACTCTAAGTAAACACAAGAGTATATAAGTGTCAAATCTGAGGAAAGTAAACATTGCAATAAAATAAAAAATACATAAAAGGCATCGTATTATTACACATCAAACTGGTTCTTTGGTTTATTAAACTGAAAATAGTAGTTTCATTATGATTTTAAGTAGTGACCATCTACCCTGTGAGGAAAATGCAACCGATTTTGTTTAATAAAAAGGGTTACTTTTCTTAGCATGACATCATTGGTGCCACTCATCGTTCTGCATTTATCTCTGCTTATCTCAACCAGTAATAATGTCTCTTAATGTCAGTTACTTCAGGATGTCAGTTTTAAATAGAGGACTACATTGTTACATGCTTTCAAATTTGGGCACTTGCTTCATCTTTAGCTTTTACAACTTTGTTTATATTTATGAATCACACAACAATAGAAAACACTGAACAAATCTGTTAATTAGTTAACATGAAATGCCTTCATGCAAACGAACAAGGGTCATTCTATGTGAGGGTCATTTCTCTATAGAGTGAGTGCCATTCCAGGGTCAATTGTGATTGAGAGAGAAAAGATTACTAATAGTAGTAATCAACATCATGTCTGGATTACATCTAAGTAGCAACTTCTTGCCAGTTTAATATTAATGATCTAATTCTATTTGAAATCATATCCACACTCAATTCTTTTGACTCTTAACTGGAAGACACGGTGATCAAATAAGTATCAGATAAAGCAGATTCAATGAAATGAAGACCTGTTTTACTGTTTTGTGTCTGTAATTTTGGGAGATTTGTGGCTTATCAGCTATGTTGAAAGTTTACTGTGTGCATAAAAGTGAGACATACCAGGGAGATAATGCCTTTATTGTTTTGTCTAATCAAAACAAAACATTTTTGTTCAAAAGTAACGTCTGTCCTTCTTGCAATTTACAAATAACATTCTTCACTTCTTGGTTTCACTATAATCCACACATGAAACAAATTGCTACCTTGTGAATGAAAATGAGCAAGTTTTCCAATCAATCTTCCAACCTTCAGTGTTGATTTTTTTATCCTCTTGTTTATTCTCAAATCTTTGTGCATTCATACATTTCATGAATCTTTTTTTGGTCTCTTCTCTTGCATAATCATACAGTCATTCATCTTTAATTTATTGCTTCTTATACCTACTCTCTTTTTGTTCTTACATCTGTTTGTTCACACATTTTCTGTACATTCCTTTTTTAAAGTCATTTAATTAAAAAGGTTTCTGGTAAAATCTCAGACTGAATTAATTAAGATCATTAATGACAGTTAAAGTAATAATAAAAAAATCAGTTGTCAGTAAAACCTTAATGCACAAAGTAACATTTAAATTGATACTTTCTTAGTGGAAAAATAACTGATGATTTTCTTGCCCATGAAATCTGAGGCTATAAAACTGCATTTTTAAAAAGTAATGTTGTACAAATCCTCTGATCTCTATCTACAAAAAAACAATCTTTATCCAGACCGGCCATGTCTTATTTGTCTTTGACAAAATGAGATGGAAGATTGTCTTAAGAATTGTCTCCATTCCTCAGTGAGTATTGCTTTTCACAACAAAAGATGATTTCTTGTGAAGAATGAAACAATCTTGAGGATTCTGCCACGTATTGTTAGAAAGCCACAAAACAGGTTATCAAACTGATTTAGTTCAATTTATTTACACGGATTCATTCAGCACTTATTGGAGATGAATAGTCTGGTGCAATTTATGTTCCTATAATTCACGAAGGGTCTCTTCACACTTTCCTAGGAAGTATTTTCAACATAAAATATTAGTGACATAATGAAAATGGCAGTACTTTGAGGAGTCAGATCATTCATAAGATGAATGATGGAAGATTTTTCAAACATTCTTATATCATTGGCATGACATGAAAAATCATCTCAGTTCACTGAAACTAAAAAAGTGAAAGCACAAAACATTGCTTTCTTAAAGTGATTAAGTATCATTTGATCACAAAGTTGATGATTAAATAGGTTATTTGTCAAATGAAATAATTGAGTGCTACATGTAGGACCACAGTGACCTCCATTCTAGCAAAAATACAATGCAGTAAAAGACTGCCTTTTGGCACCAATGATGTCACATGTTTGAGTACACCAGAATAAACAAATCCCCTGATTCAGCTGTGCTTAAAATGCATATTTTAATGGCTCTATTATTTAATGAATCACACAATATCATGAAAAATAAAATATTACAGCTCAAAGAGCCCATATATTACAGGCTGTATATAGAATGAACTTCACCTAACAGAAAATATCATCATAATCATCATGTTAATATCATCATCATCAACATTATTATCACCACCGTCATCATCATCAATATGATGATCACAGGAACCAGACCTGGAATTTTATCACTTTCGGTCTATATGAAACTCATCTCCTTCTCTGATATTAAATGAAAACAACTGCCTATTGCTTGACCTTAATTCTGTTGAATCCCTATACTGTCCATGAAATGTTTCCATGTGATAAAGTCGAAACTTGTTCCCTGGTAGTCCAGTGAAGATTTGAAGGACCTTCTTGAATTCAGTCACAGTGTTCCGTGAATCCACCATCATCATTTCTTCTCTGTCCTCAAATTTGACTTTTATGTTGAATATAGTCTGAGGTTCAAGGCTAATCTTTACTAGTGGATCCAATTTCCCATGTATGGCTTCTAATTCACTGTACCTGAAAATGATTAATAACAAAGAACATGGGTTAATTAAACACTAGAAATGAAAGGTACCTATTATCAAGACTGCAACGTTTACCAAAACTTCTAAATTTGTACATGCTTGACAATAACCAAAATGATGCCATTTAGATGGAATGATTAGAAGCTTAACCTTTCCTCACATCTACCAATTAGGCTTACAGAACAGCTGTCAGCTGTTATAATGTGCATGCTGTACCTAGCTCAACTTACATCAACTTATGTCTGTTTTATATGCTGCATATCATTTACATGTTATATGACAGAATTTAATTTGTAAGACATGTCGTTTGTAGAAATTATCTGACAATTTCCGTAAACATCTCTTGGAATCTCATGATATTGCTTTCTACTACAACACACACAGCATCTTCATGATGACAGAATCAATAATACAACTGGATGTACTGCCCTGGCATGTGTATGGGATGCTGTTGTATGAACCAAAATGACTAAGAAACAATGTTGTGACTTACAAACTCAAAATGGGTGTTTCTTCAAAACAAAATGTTGCTAATCAAAGGTTCTGTTAAGAAACAAGTTCAAAAGGTAAATAATGTAGTTTAAAATATTTGTATCAGCATTATCAGTAAATCAACCTGATGTGCAGTGTTGTATACTGTGCACTATTACCAATTCTTTCTGCTTTTTCCTACCGATGTAAAAAATTATTGAAAAAAACCCTGCTAAACCTTCCAAATGGGAGATGTGGAAATATGTAATAATTTAATTGCAACAGGTAGTTCTTGCATCACCATCTTCACTAGCCAAGGTTCAAATATGTTAACCCTATCTATACCTTTGTGAAATGATCAGCTATTCAGTGTTTTGTCATCATGACATCTATTGGATTTCATGAGATGCCTTTCTTAGCATGTAATGCCAACTGATCAACAGTGCATAAGTGATACACTGTACATAGGCTGTAAATGGTGGAGGCAATTGACTTCAAAAGGATACTTTGTAAATTTAACATTGAAAGTATGACTATGTACCAGAGAGAAGCCATTACATGGATTGGCAGTGGAATAAGAGTCCATTCTGGTCGTTTACTCCACTTGTTTCAATCATATAGGAACAGTGTTCAAATTTGAACGACTTGATTTTGATTACATGCTGTGGGTTGCTGCCACATCTATGAAACCACTGCAATAAATTCTACAATATTTCAGAAACAAAATTCTCTCTTGTGCAAACTGATTTGGAAATGCAAGTGACAACTGGAATGAAATGATTGAAAACAAACCAATAGTGTTCTGTCATTAGAGAGAAAAAAATCCAAGGTTTTTGACATCAGATGTATGAGACACCTGGAATATCTATGTCCAGAAGGACATTAAGACTCTACTTCTGTCTAAGATCTCCCTTTTGATCTTAACTTCAATTTCTATCACTCAGAGACACGTTTCATAATATAGTAAAACCACAATGTATATGTTCTTTCAGGCATGTGCGACAGTTCTACTGCACAGTGGTTAGTAACATGATGGAATCCGTGAAGCCATGGCCTACCTAAATGCTGCATAAAAAACAAACTTTAATTAGAAATAAACAGAGTTGCCTTATACATGTATTATAATATTTTAATTTACCTATTGTATCTCCATGGCAATAAATTTCAACGTTCTGAAGCTTTGCATTTTGTATTGCCATGCTGAAACTGTCACAGAGGTTCATGACATGAACCTGAAGTGAGAGAACTGCAGTGAAGTTGAAATTTAGGAATACATTCGGACTCCAAAAGAACTTTTCAAATTCGATCCAGACAGTACCAGTCTTGAGTAGTGTGAGCAGATAGCCAGGAATCTAAATTTATCCACAAGCAGGAAATAATTTAAACTTCTTGGTGGACTCCAGATTTCCACTGACATTGCCACATTGCAATGCAGACAATGAAAGGATATTTTCCATTCTGAGAAAATTCAGATTGCTTCAAGATGAAACCTGGATCCAGTAAGAGTACATCATTTTTAAGTGTTAAAATTAACAATGATGAGGTGTGCCATCCAGACAATGATCTCATAAGAAATGCTAAAAGTACATGTTGTACATATAAGAGTATGAATGGCAACAAGTTACTGTAAAAAAGACTGATTTGCATATTTTAATATTAATAAAATGGATTTTTTTCACAAGTTGTACTTTTTTTCCATTTAGTACCTAAAAACTAGGTCAATGAAAATCCTCCCTCTTTTGAGGTCAAATCTCCTGATCTGTTCCAAGCTGACCTCTCTTTTCTGTCACATGTATGTCAGGGTCTACACATGTATAACACAAGTCCAACTGTGAACAGTATAGACTCAGACCTGAGGTCCCAGACTCATATGTGTAACAAAGTGCCAAACTCAGCAGTATAGACTCAGACCTGAGGCCCCAGACTCTGCATGAGAATTCCAGTCGTCATATGCATAACATGAGCCAAACTGTCAGCAGCAGAGACCCAGTTTTTAGGTACTAAATGGAAAAAAAGTACAACTGACGCCACAGAGTCTGCACAAGAATATCATGGTCCCCAATGTTCATTTTTGTTATGATTTATATGAGAACAATGTAAATCTAGGCCTGGAGATTACAAAACAAAGAGCTTGAGTTTAAGACTGAATTTTCACTTTGACTAGACTCATGTTTTAATGGCCGACACAACTGGGTGCACATAATATATGGATATAGAGTATACAACATTTCTATGACATACCCATTTAATCTCTCATGCTTGATTTAGTAATCAATACAGCTGTTTAATCCGTATTTTCATCTCACATACCCTGATTGGAACCACTAAGAAGTCTCCTTTGATGTTGCTGTGTCTATATTTTTAGATGCAATGAATCAAACTTTAATAAATCTCAATTCATTTTAAATTTCATTCATACAGTAAAGCTAAATTTATTTAAAAGAGAAAAATAAATACAAAACAACATTCAAGTTTTTTTTTGTGTCAGTGGAAAGAGTTTGGTTGATAATATGGGTTATGAATATGTCTAGGCCTGATGACCTTGACCTATCCCGATTCCATATCAAACTTGTTCTTTCCAGAGTGACTGTCTCAGAACAAAATACATACAAAGTTTTGTGTATGTATTAGATGACACACTTTAGAGAGAGAGAGAGAGAGAGAGAGACAGAGAGACAGTGAGTGAGTGAAAGAAAACAATTAATTTCCTACAACTCCTACAATCATTAAGATGGAGACTTCATATTTCTGAAAATGATTAGGACCTGACATAAAATGATTAGGACTTGACCTAAGATGAGCACAAAAGTCTTAGCATTTCTTTTCTCCCCAAAGCTCCAGTAAAAAGTGAAGTGGAAAGTAATAACCAAGAAAGGAGTGAAGATATTTTCTCCTGAAACTTTAGTAAGAATTACTTTGTAAAATGCTGTTACCTCTTTGGTTTCTCGTCATGGTCGATATAATGTCGGATAAATGCTCTCTCAGCATCCTCTCGCTCTGCTTCTGTCACTCGGCTACCATTGAGACGTGTCAACTTTGGCAACCTTGCAATGATGAACTGTCTCCTCTCCTTCTCGGGGATTTCCTGGTAAGGCACATGAAAAACAACTGAAACATATGAATATCAAATTGAACTGTTTAAACTTACTCATAAGAATTGAGATTTGTTGCATCTTGTCAGTATGGCTACCTCCTCATTTTAAAAATCGTTAAGGTTTTAAGATACTGCATCACCAACCCACCTACCTACTGTGACAGGGCATAAAAAACAAAAAAAAAACAATAAAAAGGAACATTTTTCTCTATCATATCAAAGTAAAAGTAATAAGCTGATTTAAAAAAAAACAACAGATAAATGTTATTTTTTTTTAAATCACAGATCTTAAAATCTGCTTGAAAACTGTTATCATTATCCACACCTAGAAGCCAGATTATACTGGATGAAAGTAACAGGCTTTGAGTAACCTTGGAGTCACATTCAACAGTACATAGTCCATGCATCAAAAATTACCTTACATAACCACTGCAGGTGAGGGTTCACATGAAAGCATGTAGCATGCAGTCCACCCATCTAATTCCTACACCCATTCATATACAGAATACTGTTAACTTTGTGGCTAACATATAAGAATATACAATGAATAATCATTAATATGGAAAGTTTACCAGTGAATAAACATATCTGTTCCTACTTCCAACTGCACTGGTCAAAATAGAGCCTTCTGAGTAGGCTAGGATGCATATACAGTTAGGATATAATCAAAAACACTAATACTTGTATCAGAAAAGTATAAATTGTAGTTCACTGTGACCTTTGGTTTTAAGGCTGTAGTGGTAACAGAGATGTGCCAAATTATCAAGTTTCATGATGACACCCATGAGGTGAACTTTTAACAAAATTCAAAGAAAGTCACTGAGCATAAAATATAGGCTACTGAGTCATTTTTTGCAAAAAATGCAGAAGAATTTATAAAGATGCATTCATTCACAAATTTTATTAATCCCTTGCAGGACAGTATGCATAAAACAAGCCAGAAACTTGGCTGGTCATAAGCTAAATGCAAAAATGGAAAAAAACTTGTCCAAAGCCAGTAAAATATTAAATTGGGACCATGATAAGCCATGATAAACATACCACAAGTCAGTAAACAATTAAATGTAGGTCACAATAACCTTCATTCACTGCAAGGGTGTGGTAATAACATGGATGCATCTGATCACCTAGTTTGATGATTCCAGCAGAATAATTGCCTAAGAGTGAACCAAGGGCAGTGAAGCATAAACTTTGAGTCACAGTGACCTACTTCTCTGAAGAGGGCATATTACCCATTAAAATACATCACATCACCAAATCTGATGAATCTTGTTATAAAGTGTATGTACAAGGTGCTAGAAAAAGCTTTGTGGTTGTGTATTAAATGCAAAAATGTAACATACGCCAATAAAATGTGAAATGCAGGTCACAGTGACATTCTTTGGTGGTAAGGGTTTGGCACTAACAGAGATGCATGCAGTCATCTAGTCTGATATTTTTGCATGAACAGAGCTTGAGAAATGTTATTTAGAACAGGTTACCCATGTCACCAAAGCAAACAATATAGAATGCAGTTACTTAATCAGTGATGCTCCCAGGATTTTATTCCCTTATAAATCCCTAACAAAAATAAGAGAGGGAGTAGAAGAAAAATAAGGGGGAAGAGGAAATGGCCATAGTTCAATATATACATAACACGTCAATATCCATCTCTCTTTCTTCCTGATCCACTCTGTAAGACCCCTATTGAATCAAAATCTTTCAAAGATGTTGCTTCTAGTTGTATACACATTAAAAATCTGTTCAGTTTTGTTTCTCAGCTTAATCTGTTTCTCATTTGCATAAGAATATTGTTCTGTGCTGAGAACCCCCTTTCACAGCTCATAAGTATTGTCTTTTAGATAGTTCTGCTCCAAAATAAGATTTTGAACAAACATAAGCTCTTCCAAAGTGTAACTTTCTTGAATTAGTATTCTACTGACTGCAATGCCAAATTTACTATTCAATACTGCTGTATTTGGATTTTAAGACCATTAATGCCAAGGTCTACTTGTTCAAACAGATGTTAATAATATCAAATAAATATCTTTACTTTTCAGTTTCATTTTTTTAATTCTTATTTATTAGATATATCGTAACCTATATGCTAGAGCTATGTAGTTTTGTAGTACATGATCCTGCAGGGATAAACTGTGACAAGAAATGAAAACTGTACTCTACTTTAAATTGTCTGTATTTTAATATGGCTTGTTTGTCTACCTTATCTACATTTAATTTCAAAATACCCCTGAAATGAGGAGTTGACTGTCATGCCATCTGTTTTTGTCCATCCAGCATGAATATCGGATTCATATTTAATGACATTTTCTGGTTCGAAATCACTCAATGGTATCTCCATTAAAACTTTCCCAGCTCCTACAACCTGATATAATTCCTAACTTTAAAAATAAAGTTGTCTTCATTACTATGATTAGTCAGTATTTGCTGATTTAAATTGTCATCTAAAGATGAACACTGGGAATTGGCCATTTTGGGTCTTCTAGATAACCCGTATTATAAACGTGAATTTGTAAAACTTCGTTGATGCAAGGTTCCAACTTCAACACAATGCCTATTACAAGGCCCAATTTGCCAATCAAATTTAGTTAACAACCTCTCATGTCAAGCCGAAGAAACCAGATTTGTTAACAGTTAGGAAACATATGTTACGCCAAGCGCTTCAATGTTTCTACCATTCTAGCAAGCGCTTTAAGGGTATATATATATATATATATATATATATATATATATATATATATATATATATATATATATATATTTATATATATATATATATTGTGCTAATGACCATTTTGGACATGAGCTAAATGCAAAAATTTAACATACGCAGTAAGGGTGTGGTATTATTAGAGATACATACAATCATCTAGTTTGATAATTTAGAACGAACTGTGGTCTGGCAACTAAGGTGCAGGCAGCAATACTGATGGTGTCTGCATTCTTGTGTGAGCATTTCTTGGCTCTCTGGTTGAACCAGGTCAATTGCTTGACAATCACATAGTTCCAAATGATACCTCTTACAGCTTCTACAGCTTGAATTTCTTACACACCCCACATTTGACCCTGCATACTGCAAGTGATACCAGACTGCTCCAGTGGCCTAAAATGGTTAGAGCATCCACCTTGGATGCAGGAGGTCGCGGGTTTGAACCCCGGCCAAATTATACCAAAGACTTATTAAAATGGTATTACAACTGCCTCGCTAGATGCTCAGCATCAAGAGGTTAGTGTTAGGATTGGTTGGCCTGGTGTCAGGATAATGTGACTGGGTGGGACATGATGTTACATGTCTGCAGCATGATGCCCAAGTGCTAGACATCACTATAAATTGCCATGCTGCTGATATTGTAGTGATATGACTAAATTATTTTTTTAAAGCTACACTAAAAATTTAAATCACACACACACATGCACAGGTGATACCTATAAGTGGAGAAACAATAGCATATAGAAAAGGAATCAGACAAGTATCACACTGAGCTTACAATAAAGTTGATGTTAATAATTAAATTAAATGCCAGAGAAGATTGCAGAAATTATCTTATTATTAGGAAGAAATGATCATTTACTATAAATACAGCTAAATAAATGATCATTTACTATAGATATGGATAACTAAATGATTATTTACTATAGATATGGATAACTAAATGATTATTTACTATAGATATGGATAACTAAATGATTATTTACTATAGATATGGATAACTAAATGATTATTTACTATAGATATGGATAACTAAATGATTATGTACTATGGATATGGATATTTAAAACGGTTCAGTACCAAGACAAAATGAAGGCACTGATTACCTTATTGGACAACAAAGTCAGACAATTGATGTACAAAATATTTGTCAATGATGCTAATGAGTTTATACTCAGCTGGACGATTACAGAGTTATTTTATCGGACCAGTCATCTGATTTTGAAATTTTTCAGACCTATCATTACTCCATGTTTAAATGTATTATCTTTAAAAGGGTAGATGACAATGTACTACATTATGCATGATCACATACATGGATGGGAAGAATAACAAAATGCTGGAAAGAAAATGCAATCCTACCTCCAAAAATGATATATCCCATAATCGTACATCCTGCAGTGATGGGAATAGGTCCAATTTATCTATCTCCTCCCATGAACTGAGGTTGGTCTTGCTGATATTTAATGCTACTAACTTTGAAAAGACATCACACTGTGGTCCATCCACAATGATGCTCTCTACATTGACATTAATCATGACCATGTTTTCAAGACTTTGAAAAGCCTGGCCAAGCTTAATAATCTCACTCCATTCCCTAAACTTGTTTTCATTCAAGAAGAGTCTGGTTAATGAGCTCTGTTGGCAATCTGATGGAAGGTCAACTGTAGCATAATTGTTTAAGCTAAGATGAAGTTCAACAAGACTGAAAAAAAAAAAACATTGAAAGATGGAAGGTAAGCCCCAGTATATAATGGTACATTACAGTATGTAAAAGCCATCAATGAATACAGAGAATAAAAAACTAGACAAGTTCAAGTTGCATGTACTATAATGCACCTGAGTGTACAATTTAAATTTTTTCCTACTAGCCCTGCAAAGATGATGATGGATTAACAGGATGAAAATTCAAAGTTTTATTTTTTTTTCTATGTATGTTTCCTTACTTGCCCAATAATGTTTTAGGTGTCTGGACCAAATATGCAAGTCAAATGATTTTGATTTAAAGGTCTTTATTTGCATAAGTCACCATGCATGAAAATATAACAAATGACAGTGTGGACTGAGCAACAATTTTTTTCATGCTCTCTTCTCAGAAATGTTAATGTCTACTTTTATAATGTGACTGATGTTTGTGATGTATGTAGTAACTAAGTATGTACAAGAAGTTATGTATGTAGTAACTAAATATGTACCAGAGGCTATGTATGCAGTAACTAAATATGTGCCAGAGGTTATGTATGTAATACCTAAATATGTACCAGAGTTTATGTATGTAGTGACTAAATATGCACCAGAGATTATGTAGTAACTAAATATGCATCAGAAGTTGCATATGTAGTAACTAAATACACACAAGAAGTTATTAATATGTATTTAGTAACTAAATATGTACCAGGGGTTATTTATGTAGTAACTATATACATATCAGATACATATTCATATGACAGAATTTGGGCAGAGACTCTTAACATGGCACTAATTGCATAGCACTGTAACATTTGTAAAATTCATCATGGTATGCTTCCTGGATACAAGAAGCTTTGGTACTGCAGTGTCCAACAGGTATGTAACGGACAACTTCTTGATAGAACTAACCTGCAACTGCCTTTACACAAAAAAGATCAATACTGAAATTAATTTTTACCAAAGTCTGTTGTGTAATGGAAGTCATCTCTCTTTGGAAATTTGGAACAACCTTTTAAATCACATTAACATAAGAATCAAGAAAGGCACCATTCTATTACAATCATGAGGAAAGGTTAGCACAGATCATGCAAAATGATTTCAACAAGTCTCTAACTTATTAAAATTAATACTCTATTCACAAATTATTTGTCATCTTGCAAAAGGTGTTCATGTAGTGAACCAGACACCACAAAAACTTCTATTTGACTTTAAAAAATATTATACTGTCAGAAACCGAAGAAAACAAATCATATCCTATACCATAGGAATCGTTTCACATGACATAGGCATAACTTCATTATTAACAGGCAATCCCTTGCAATCACTTGGGGACAATGAGGAGGTTAATAAGGTAGTCCAAAAGACTATTTAATCATTATTTACATCTTCCCTCTAACCTGATGTATCTCTGGCAAGATAAATGTCAACCTCTTATACAGGTGGTGAACTGAATATAGAATGTAAACACTGAAGAGAAACAAGAGAATAATCTCTCATATTCTTATGTGGTATTAAGCACTACAATATCAATTATGAAGGATTAATAACAGTTGGTTGCAATTGCTTTCTAATTAAGTAGGACTCGACTGTGAAACACTGTATAAAAATGTATGATAAATATTTCTAAATTTTGTTTAAACAAATGAACTTTACAGACATGTATCTAAAACAATCACAGACATGTAAAAACCAGACATGTATCTAAAACAATCACAGACATGTATCTAAAACAGACATGTTTCTAAAACAATCACAGACATGTATCTAAAACAATCATTACAATCACTTTAAGAAATTTGGAAACTATAACTATTTTAAGTAAATACGTTTGTTATTGTTGATTATAAGTTGAATTATTGGAAGTCATATTACTGTGTTTTTGTACTTGCAATTACAGATCCTTGGCTAAGACAAAGCATTATTTATAATACAGTGTAGCTTCAAGGATTTGTCAAAATAGGGCTAATTCTCCAATCACTTTTTCAAAAGTGGGGTAATTGAAATTCAAGGGGATTCTAAATTCATGGGGCAAATTTGGCCCTCTACCTTGAAAAATAAATTATTCATAGGAATATATTTCAAATGATTGTAGATTCCTCAAAACAGGCAAGACAAAGGTCACTGTGTGATTTACTGTACCTATGGTGTTACACAGACAGAATTTTTGATTATAAATTGTATTATTTTCTAATGTACCAGACTTATACACTGTGCATCCTACAGTAATCATGATTGTTTTTCTGTGTTTTCTAACCACAACCAACCCTGTGCCAGTTTGATTTGAAGGTATGTGCAAATTTTTACTTTTTTACTGGCACTTGCTGTGCTGGGGTACTATGTTTTGAATCATTAGATTCCATTTGAACAAAATTTAATTTTCTTTCACTGTCCCTTCATTTAAAATAATCCAGCAAAATTTTTTTTTTTTTTATATTCCATGTGAACTTACAAGTTCCTCCTGATTGAGCATATGACAAAGCATATGACATGGTGCATAGGCACCCAGGTAATGAGCTTGTCAGCAAAAACTACATTAAAATAAAGTGGTGAATGTGAGAGCAGAATTCTGTTCAAGATCACAGTCTCTAAACAAGGTCAAGTTTGTCAGGGACAAATTTTTTTACAAGACTGAAATACCTTTTACGTCATTCCAATCATGCCATGCATGTTACTGTACGAAAAACCTCTGCTTTCTATACATTTTTTATCCAATAGGAATTAAATATGGGCATAAGTTCATTTTGGGGGAAAGGTTTAAATAGTTTTAAGTTGGAAAGGATCAGAATATCTGTGTTTGAGATACTCCAGTGAGCTCAATTTTGGTAGAAAATTAATACTAGAAAGGGAGAAATGTTCTTGTTGAAAGACTTCACAATGTGGTATGGGAATATCAATATATCTGCTTTAAAGCACCATTTTGTACAACTCATTGTTTTCTATTGATGAAAAAAACCCATATCCAGCATACAATTACAGAATTTGCACCAGCATCAATCAAACTCGGAGACTTCTGGCACATTGGTTTGTTCAATTTGGGTCAGCTTGTGACGAACTACAGGATTCCCACAAACCTGTTCCCAGTATTAATTATCTATATATAAAGATTCACGCTTAAAGCAATGGAATGTTATCATATGAAGATTTAAGGATACTTGCTTTGGAAACAATTTGAGGACTCTGCCAATGACATCCCACGAAACAAAGGTGCTGTTCAGGACAAGGTCTGTGATTTTTGGAAATCTTCCACTGTAATCAATAGGAAATGAAGAATCCTGTAGATTGTTCGAGGTCAGGTTTAGAAACTTCAGCTGAGGCATCTGTTCCACAATTCTGAAAACCTTAAAAGATAAGCTGCCGCAGTTTTAAAATAGCCAAAAACATCATACAAAGATTGAAACAATTAGAAATGAGGGAAAAGTATGTAATATTAATTACTGTACTGCTGGCAGTTATTTGACCTGTCAGAGGTATGCTTATCCCTTCCATATTCACCTTATCTATTTAAGTTAACTCAAACAAAAATATTACGGTAGTCATTTGTTCAAGTTCACAAGTTTTCATACAGCTAAAGAAATGCCATCATAATTGTCCTTTTGTTTTCATAAAATGCAGACCACAACTTTGATCACAGGAGATGTATGCTGACTATTTGATATTCTACTTTAGAGACAATCACATCATAACAAGTCATGCAACTAGCTAGTCACTAACTTTGGAACAAAACCATTTACATTGTAGGGTACAAGGGTATGCGACTACAAGCTAACTTTATACTCCCTGTTCCTGCTGTGCACTAAGTACAAAACCATAGTTATAAACCAAAACTTAAACTGGTATTATTTCACCTTCTCTTTGTCCCTGCCTTTTTCAGATGACATAAGTGACTATGAGGGATCCCTCTTGAATGGTCTACTCCCAAACTTGGTTGTGGCATGTAATTGTATCTTCCCCAGTTAGAAGTCACATTGTACTCTTTACAAAAGTCATAAGGCAGTTTCAGATCTATTGCAATAATATTTATTGTTACAGCAATGCCAAAAACGTAAAGTGAAGAATTCTGTTTGATGCCTGACAATGTTTTCCTTTGGAAGGAAGGTTCAGGAACTGAGAAAAGAACCTGGTCCCAGTCTGATGCCTGCATCAAAGCCCCATATCTTGTTTACTCCACTTGGACCCTGAGGAAAGGCATTAGAGAAGGGTGGGGGGAGGGAATCCTTGCAATGCTGGTAGATGAGTACTGTAGAATCACAAATTTTCACAGGGTATAAACTTACAGACCCAACAAAAAATTAGCTGCATAAGATGCAGCCCAACCCCCATTAAGTTCTTACTGTGCTTTGTTCAAGATCAACAAAATTTTGTCATAAATCAACGTTATTTCTTTAATCTGGTAATAAAATATTATCTTTTACATGACTTTGTTTTATTTAACCCCTTCAAAAAAGATTTATAAAATATTTTATACAGTTTCAATGCACACATATTTTAATGGTATCCCGTAGCTGTAAATTCCCTTCACTGCCATAAACTGATAAATTGTAAGATGGGGGCGCTCACCAGTTATTATGTACTTTTGAGAGAGTGACGTATGTAAGGTGAAGTTGTTTGCATTTAAAACATGCACAGTGGAGAGAATGTTGGCATACCTTTATGCTACTTTGATGTAATGTGACTGAAATTTCTTTATATTGTACTTTTGGAAATTGTAAATGATCTTAGCACACTGCTAACCAAAATGACTGCTCCCTTGTGCTCCAAAAATCAGCCTGAATTTGTCTAAAGTACACTATCCTTAGCAGCTATTAAAATAGGGAAAATGAATTTT
>JAECUM010019352.1:0-45602 GCA_016617855.1 Megalonaias nervosa | reverse complement strand
CCCCCGCAAAAAATCCTGCGGGCGCCCATGGGCTGACCAGTCATAACACTAACATCTTAATGCTGAGCGCCAAGAGTAGTGATGGGGTGGGGGGCACTTTACGGACAAGGGCAAATACATGGATAAAACCCCCTGGGCACGTTTACGGACAATGGGAATTTAACATGGGAATATTGGGCCTGTATACGGACAAGGGAAAGTTGGGCCTGAACAGGGACATTAGGAATGGAACAGGTGGAGTGACGTCACGGTACTGGACATTGGCAACAATGTTGCAAGTGGCTGACCTCAATCGGGACAAACAGTGACAACGGGAAGAAAAGCTATGACGCTTTGTGGGGCGGGACATATAACTTTATATAACGCTAGGCTGGGCGGGAACCCGTACCATTCATACAAAAAACACAAACATCGCCTGGCGGGGCGGGACATATCACTGGATAGTCATAGAAAAACAAACAAACAAACAATGACACAAATATGGCAAGAGAGCAAATCTTTTCGAGATATATGAGTGGCCCTGAAAAGAGCCTTTGTTTTATTTTGTTAACACCATTCAGTTAACATAGAGGGCATCGCACGGATCTTCTTCGCTTCCTCAAACTTCGTCTGACCTCTGGACCGTAGATTAAGACTCTCTTCAGACAGCCTCGTCTCTCCACATAGATCCTTCGTTTCCAAAGGGCTTTATCAATCATCTGCGTGATAGCCCATGATGATCTGACATACATGGGATAGTCCCGGTTGAACAGCATCGACGATAGGAGGGTAGACGGTTCTACGTCAGTCCACATCTTGTGACGAGAACAGGTAAAGGGAATGAAGTTAACCGCGGTTATGTATAGTGGAAGAGCGGATCGAAACGGATTGAGTTCTTCACCAATTCAAACAGGCGTTACAAAATTCAGTCACAGTGCGGAGTCTGCCTTCCAATCCGAAGAGAGCTACCTGTGACGTCACATTCCTTATATAGGTGCGCTTGCGTCTGTGCGCAGTGAATCTATGCGACAGAGTTAGAACATGATGGAAACTAAGAAGACGATGAATTGGGGTGCACAGGCCGTGGAGACGAGAAGTGATGGCACAGCAGCGGCTACCAAAGCAAACACAGTCCTACTTCCAAAAGAGACCGATTTTAATTGGGATTTAGTGGATTTTCTCTCTTCTTCACAAGAATTTGTTCCGGTACCAGCACATTCGCCACCTTCTCCTTCCTTACCACAAGTCGAGGATTTAAACAGAGACAGAAAGAAGAATTGGAGAAATTTTTGCAACAGCAGAAAGAAGAAAACAAGCTTATCTCTTTCAACCGCAACAGCAAGAAGAAGAAGAGGCAAGAAGAAAACAACAGGAAATACAGAAGCAGAGAAGAAACAAGGTCTAGGAGAGAAGGAGGATAGTGAAAGTCAAATGGTGACGGTACTCTTACACATTTTGGCAGAGTTAAGGAGTCTGAAACAAACGTATCAGACTTCTTTATTACGACCCAAGAGAAAAAGACCTTCCTGAACCAAACAGTCCAACCCTGTCCACACACCTGCTACGTCTGAGATACCAGCCCTGGTGATTTCTACCAAATCATCGACAGGAGCAGGTCCAGAAGTAGGCCTTGGCCGTGTCAAAGGGATAAGGCAGTTAAAGCTCATTACTTCTCGTTCCTGAGTTTGCTATTTTAAAAAAAACAAACACCCAACGGTCCTCTTCAGGGCCACCCACCTCTCTTGAAAAGAGATAGCATTCATTTTGCCAAAATCAATTAAAACTCAAAATCCCTCTTTTGCCCCATGATGGACGTGTGTGTGTGTGTGTGTGTGTGTGTGTGTGTGTGTGCGCGCGCGCGCGTGAGTTTAGGTCCTTATTCTAAAAAATCAAAACCAAGAGACACGTTTTCTTTCTGTTATATTCTGGTGCAAATGTACAATCCAATGTCACAACACATCACGCTATTAAATTCATTTTTCTTCTTTTTCGTCTTTTCACGCTCTCCTTTTTTTTTTTTTTTTTTTTTACTGTCACAGGTTTTCCTCTTCTTCCTCACTTTCTTCTCGTCTTCTTTTTCTCTTTCTTAACGGGTATGGGTTCTTCCTTGTCGGAGGGTACCTCTTCTTCCTGTTCAGAACCTCTCTCTTCCTCCTGCTCCTGTTGTTTCTTAGGACAATCTGAAGACCAATGTCCTTTCTCTTGACAATGTCACTGGACGAGTGCGTGGCCGTCATCCTGCCGTCTATAAATTGGAAGACATGAACGAGGAGGTGTTTAAAGGAACGTTTTACTTGCCAGAGTTACAATGCTTGACCAAAAAAGAAGACGAAGTGTACGACATCGAAAGCATTCTCGATCGAAGAGCCGTAAATTGGGAAAACGACGTGTCAGAGAAGTCAAAGTACGTTGGAAAGGATATCCTCCCAGTTTTGACTCTTGGGTCGACGATTCGCAAGTCATCGACTATAAAAAGAAGTGACCATCATGCCCTTCAACACAGCCTCAGCCACTACAGCCGTGACCACTCCTTCACCCAGTTCTTCTCTGCAAGATCTACGAAAGCAACCCTTGTGGGTGTGGTATGGAGAACGTTTGCCTAAAACACGTCTTTTTCTGACAAATCTTTGTGGTGTATTGTGTCATCGGTGCTGCCATTGCCAATTTTAGTTTACAAGAAGGAGACAAACAATTGTGGGCCATTTTACTGAGCAGTTGCATCGGTTACCTCCTTCTCAATCCTTCCCTGAAATATTCTTCTAACGGGAACAACGGGAGCATTGTGCCCAACGTCAGTCATTCTCCCAACAGTCACCACCCCAACAACATCAACAATCCTCTTTTGGACACTCCTCTAACCTTCAGCGACCCCTCGGACAGCAGAATTCTGGAATTATGAACAACCAATTTTACTTAACGTTACCCAGTGACAGTTCCATGGAGGTGTTTCCCAAAACACATGTTGTTTCACGGCCAAATTACCTCAGGCCATCCAATTGAATCACGAAGCCCGTTGGGAAGTGGCTTTGGTCGAAATGATTCACCCTACACAAGTCCTAAATGTCCTTCCAAATCAAGACACTTTTAATGTAAAAAGTTCATGAAGAAGAATTTAAAAAATTCTTGAATCAAATCCCAATTGCAAATAACATTCCGAAAACAGAGAACAAGACGCATAAAACGACCACATGTGAGTTGGTAATTCCTGCAGGCTATTATTTTAGCGGTCAACATCTGGTGAGCACGATTGCTACTAGGTTAAATGCAGTGTTTTGTAAACCCTTGGAGAGAAAAGGACAAAGTGTCAAGATTGAGTACCATAAAGTGTCTCGTCGCCTGCTGATGCAATTTTCGGAGGACAAAATGGTGTCTATTACATTTTGTCCTGAATTGTATGACATTTTGCGTGGGGACATTCAATTGAGGATGAATAAGATAAAGGAGAACGAATTACCAATCATTTACGACAACAATACTTTTGCGCGGTATTTCAAATCCCAGGTAGAACTGAACCAAGGACTAAATTTGATCTTTGTGTACTTCGATGTGGTGGAGTACAACGTGGTGGGACACACCTCCGTACCTTTACTGCGTGTCATTCCTTTCAAAGTGGATTCTGCTACGAACGCTGACGAGGAAGGTGGAAACACCTATCACGCTCACCGCGAATTTGTGCATCCTCATTATCTGCCCGTCAGTAAGTCGTATTTCGACACTGTTAACATTACTATAAAAGGAGATCTGTGAGAAAATATTCCATTCACCATATGGAAAGTCACGGTGAAACTCCCTTTTCGATAACGATTCTCTAACGACTTGTAATTCATGTATCCTGTGTAACGAGGAGTCGCTCGACAGCGAGGACATGGTTTAGGAGACATGTTGAAATCGGCGTTTCGTTCGGTGCCCCCCGTTTTGAAACCGATGGTGACACGAGGATTGCACGCCTTGAAAGATGCCGCTTTGACGCAGAGCAAAGAATTTCTTCAAAATTGCATCATTGACAAAAAAAACCCAAAGAAGCTTTCTTGAGAGCAGGCAAAAATGTATTGCTTCAAACGGGCAAAGACATTTTGACTCGACGAGAAACTCCTATAAATGCCCTGGACGCTGCCGAGTCAGTCATTCCTACTTCCCTGACGCCACAGCAAGGACAAGACAGAAAAAGACGACGACAAAGACACCCCGAGAGCTAGAAAGACCAAGAAAAGAAGAACCGTCCGAGAATTAGACGTTTTTGATTATTAAATCACAGAAAGAAAGAAAAAATGATGCAGTGAGAGTCTTAGTCGTGTTCCAAGGCGGAACTGGATCTGTTTGCCATGCCACCCACCATGATGACGATGAAACAATCTCGGAGGGTAGAATTTTATCCCGTGTCCTCTTTGAAGGATTCAACTCCCATCGAATTTGAAATCAAAGGACAGCCCGAAGATTACATCGATCTGAATAGCAGTTACTTGTACTTGAAAGTGAAAGTAACCGTAGAGAACGGTGTCAATATAGCTGACGGAGATAATGTAGCCCCCGTCAACAATGTCATGCATTCCTTGTTCGGCAAGTGGATTTGTGTACTTGAATAATAAACTGGTCAGCAGCAGCATGGATACTTACCCTTACCAAGCGTAATTGGAAAATCTCTTGACGTACGAGAAAAAGGCCAAGAACACTCATCTGGATGTCTGCGTGGTTATGGAAACCTGACACAATAGGCCAGTTTAACAAAATAGCTGGTGAGGGAGGGTGAAGAGACTGAAAATGACGGATACAAGAAACGTAAACTGAAAATCGTGCAAGGACGTGGTTTAGAACTGATGGATCTATTGCATTTGGACATGTGGTTGCAAGAAAAGTATTTGTTGAACGTTGTGGATGTCCGTCTCAGATTGAATCGCATGCGACTCGTGGAAGTGTTACCTAAAGTGGCAAACGACATCAGCCACACTTTGAGCAGAACGACCGCCAAGTATCCGATACGACGCTTGGAAGTGAAAACCTTCACCGTTCCCAGAGGACACCAATCCATGATCCAAGATCATCTGTTACAAGGACAGCTACCCAAACGTTTAATCATTGGCATCGTCACCAACAAAGCCTTCAACGGAGCCTACGAGGAAAATCCTTTCAACTTTCAACACTGCAATGTGTCCACGATTGAAGTCAGTCCCGATGGCAAGACCTTGTGTACCAGACCCTTCGAACCTAACTTTTCTCCCAATAAGATGAATTACTTGAGATCGTACTTGTCCCTGTACGAAGCCACCGGACAGTTAGGGACCAACACCAGCCACGGCATTTCGTACGAAGATTATGCAGGAGATTACGCTTCGTGGGCTTTTGATTTCACTCCAGACCAAGACATCGACGAGGGACATTTCCACCCTATCCAATCCGGCCAGATTCGTGTGGAAGTTCAGTTTGCAAAGCGAGAACCTGATGAAACGTTGAACGTCATCTTGTGTGCCGAATTTGATAATGCGATAGAAATCAACAGTTTGAGAGAAGTCACATGGAAGGCTCTTATCCATCTCTGAATGGTGGAGAATCTCTGGAAATGGAATGGGAGGATGTGGTGGAAACAGAACCATCCACCAAAAAAGACAAAGACGAAGAGGACATGGTGGTCGTGTCCAGATGGTCAGAACATGAACAACATTTAGTGTCCTGTTTTGCCACACACCTGGCGAATAAAATTACGACGTTGACCAAAAAAGATTGTTATGGATGTTAAAATGGTCATCCCAGTCAAATTCAACACGATAAATGTCTGATGATGAGTCTAGAAGAAAAATTGGACGAGTATCTGGAGGACGCTTGGGTTCTCATCTCGGAAGAAGCAGTGTTGCATCAGTGGTGTAAAGACTTGCGCGATCATTCTTGCACCATTGACTGCTCAAGAGATCCGTCGCATCGATTCTCTCTTGGCTCAGAGTACGAAGACGAAGCGAAGAGACGATTACTTGACAGAGATTTTCAAGCAGTAAGTCAGGATTGAATTGATGACTTATCATTACCTGTGAAAAAAATGGATACCTAGGAACTTTATTACCTTTTGAACAACAGTTCGTACACCGCTTCTTTTAATCCTGTAGTTTGCGCTAAAGATGAACTACCCCATCTCAAACCTAAAGACCATGAAGCTTATGTCATCAACACGGACGACAGTCATCTCCCAGGAACCCACTGGGTAACCGTCTACTTTCCCCAAGATGCCTGTGTGGAGTATTTTGATTCGTAGGGATTACCGCCTTTGGAAGACGATATCATCGACTTTATGAGAAGAAATGCCCAGACGACTCGCTTTAATACTGTGAAATTACAAGGCACAGATCCATGGTGTGTGGACAATGTTCTGTGTATTTTCTTCATCAACCCAGTCTTGAATATCCCTTAGAACATTTGGTGACTTATTTTGATTGTAACTTCTAGAAACGATGAAAAAGTAGATCGATGGTTTTGTGACCGTTATGGCCATCTCTTGTCTTTAGCTAGGAAACGTAGTGTACATCATTGGCCGAATGTCTTCCCTTCGTGGGAGTCTAACTTGACTTCCCAACGTTGTCAGCCTTGTCAAAAATGTTGTGTTTTGAAGAAAAAAAAATGTGTCGTTTGTTTTCAAAAACAACACTGTGAATACATGCTCTTTGCCTCCTCTCTATCCCTCACCATGAGATAAGCTATAATAGCGTTCCGACCCAAAAAAATCGTAGGGGCGGTCTCCAGTCTGACCATCCGTGGTTGACTCGTCCACCTATGAAGATGCTTTCTAATTTAGTCAAACTGAACGAAGCCTACGTGAATTTACATCGTGTCAAGCAAAACCTGGTACCCAAGCCTGCTGAGACAGAGAATGTCAGGATGTTACAAATAGCCCAAGACCTGACAGAAGAGGTCTTCAGAGATGAAATCAAGAAGGAGCAAGAAGAATGGACGGAGAAGTTCAGACTTCAGAAACAGCAGAGAGAACAGCAAGATCAGCAGCAGCAATAACAGCAGGAGCCAGACAGAGGTTTTGTGCACTGCCGTGACGACACGAAAGAGTTCTCCTCTTTCCGAAGAAGCATACCTTATCCTGTCGGAAAGCCTGCAGCAAGACTCGGACGCAATCTTACACGATAAAAGATTGCCATAACCCCGTCATCAAAACAGCCCTTTTCAGGGCTACCCCCAAACATCTAGAAAAGTGATACTAGTCAAATTACCAAACTATCTGTCTGTCTTTATATGTTTGTCTGTAAGTTAAAAAATAGAAGTATGTCTCTAAACACTTCGTTTCTTTGTTTTATGTGGAAAAGATAGAAGTGTGCCTATAAACACTTCGTTTCTCTGACTTGTAAGATAGTCTAAGTGTGTTTTTTGATAGGTAGGAGTGGTAATAAAGTGTGTTTGTAGGTGAAAAAAGTGAATGTGAGTGTTTCTTTTAGGTCCGCGCGTTCCGTGTTTTTTGGTTATGATATGGGTATTGTTAGTTTTGGTGTAAGGGGATGTTTTCCGTCACGTCCGCGCTTCAGGGATATCGAAGCGTTCGTCAGTCTGGCTACCCAGTGTTCACTCATTAACTTAGAAGATGAGCAGAATCACAAAACTATTGAAGCTTCAGATGCACCTGGAGTATTCCAGTCGCCTACTTGACGAGCTGGCCATGGAGGCTATCCAGGAGGAAGCCAGAATAGAAGAAGAGGAGGAAGAAAAGAAGAAGTAAGAGAAGGAAAGGATCTTACCTCACCTCATACTTAGGCCTTTGTGTGAGGTCAAGCCTGAGGTGAGGACGCCTCCACAGCCACTATCAGCACCAACACAGCCACGTCAACCACAGCCACATCCACTACCACCAGTACCAGTACCGAGAGCCGCTGTCCCAGAGACAGAAAACTGGGAGGAGGAGATTGAAAGATAGCGGCAAGAGTGGGAGCCTCAGCTTCCCCCACAAGTAAGGAGGCAACAGCATCCATGGGTGTGACATAGAGGAAGACAGAGGGAACAAGTCTTCACTATCCCTCAGAGTGAAAGCTGGGATAGTGAAGCAACTCAACCCCCCTCTGCGCTCGCAACAAACCAAATCAGTTGGGAGCAGGACTTGAGCAGACGTTGTGTGTGTGGGGCCAGACCTGGGAGGTGCCAGCATTAAGAGGTGCATCCGGAGTTCTTAACAACAGCCCTTCTCAGGACTAACCAGATCTCTAGAAAAGAGAGACTAATCAAGTTGCCAATTTGTGTGAATGTGGAGTAGTGTGACTATAAATACATTAACTCCTTTACTGATGTGTGTATATGTTTTTGTTTGTCTGCGTGCGCGTACGTTTGTGTATGTGTGTGTTTGTATGCGTTCGCGTACGTTTGTGTGAGTGTGTGTGTGTACATTCGTTTGTGTGGTTGTTTTATATCTTAACAAAAAACATTGTTCCTAAACACAAAACGTTTGGTATTAGTACTTTGTTTTGTATAAAAATTTATGTTAGGTTAGCACTCTCATCACTATGGATTGTTTGGTAGGTGATATGGATCGTTGATAAGAGGGGATGTTTTCCTTCACGTCCGTGCTTGAGACATAAAGTGGAGCTTTCGTCATTCGCGCCATTCAACATTGAATACAAAATGGCAAACAACCATTTGGAGAAAATTATAAAATTGCAAGAGGTGGTGGATACGATTGGCATCGTGGAGGAAATGTTGGTCAGGATGGCGCATGGTGCCTATAGCCCCCACCGATTGAAGATGGAAATAAATAATTTGAAGAAAGGGAAAGAGATATTAAGGGAGATGATAAAACAGGAAAAGGAGGAAAAGGAAGACGTTGAGGACAAAGAGAGATTGAGAGAGTACAATGCAAAGCTGGAAATAGAGGAGCAAAATGAGAAAAGGAAATATGAGGTGATCAATGTAAAGGAAGAAGAGGAGAAGAAAGATGAGAAGAAAAAGAAAAATATAGTAAAGAAAATAAGAGACTGGAGGAGCAGAAGAAGAAATTAGAAGTTTACCCAAAGGCCATTTTCAGGGCCACTCATATGTCTCGAAAAGATTTGCTCTCTTGCCATATTTGTGTCTTTGTTTGTTTGTCTATGACTATCCAGTGATATGTCCCGCCCCGCCAGGCGATATTTGTGTTTTTTCTATGAACGGTACGGGTTCCCGCCCAGCCAAGCGTTATATAACGTTATATGTCCGCCCCACAAAGCGTTATAGCTTTTTTCCCCGCTGTCACTTTTTGTCCCGATTGAGGTCAGCCACTTGCAACATTGTTGCCAATGTCCGGTACCGTGACGTCACCCCACTGTTCCATCCCTATTGTCCCTATACAGGCCCAACTTTCCCTTATCCGTATACAGGACCAATATTCTCCATGTTAAATTTCCATTGTCCGTAAACGTGCCCAGGGGGCGTCACTTTTCTTAAGCCCAGCTATAAAGTCATGTATAAGCTATAATATTTGTATAGTGTTTGATGTCTAAAGATGCCGCGGGCTAGTGTTAATCTCTTACGCAAGGTTACATGACCGGCCGGAGACCCAAAATCTTGAATCGGCAAAGGCGATAGATTGCACCTTCTAACAAAGGCTTGTAGTTATCACACCTATGTGTTAACTCTTGGCCCAAAGATCAAAAGGAATTCCACGTGGTGAACGAGGCTTATTCTTATCCGTCCCCTTGTTGACAGACAGCGGGAGGTATATTGTCCGCTAAGTTTGATTGGATCGGTTCACAGCGACATCCAATCGGAATTGAGATAGAGGGTGTGATTACAATTTAGATCCGAATGATAACTTTCATAACTCGTAACTGAAGTTAGTTTTGCCTAGACAGATTGCTGAGCAATAGGGTTACTCCGAGGGAACCACTCGTAATTTGGCGTTAAAACTTAGAGGTAGATTCTAAGGAAAGAAAAAGCATCGAAAAGGTCAGTAAGTTATTTGCTCGATTTTTGCAAAATATTACGGCATCATAATTGTAATTATTTGTAGTATGTATGCTTAATTATTATATGCTCATTTTTTTCTCCGTTATCTTTACATTGTCAGAATCGTGCAATATTTTGCTATACTGAACTCCTCGCTCTCAATTCATACTGCATTCACGCAAATAAAGGAACTACTTTCTATTGCAAACAAACAATTTGTTTCTGAATGAACTAAAGCAGATGTTTAGTGGACTGACACATTTGGCACATTCCGCGCTAACTTTTTTGATACATTGTTTCAGATTTAGGCTAACTATAGACGCCAGACAGGGTCCTTACAATAACATGCAAGTTATAAGACATAAACTGTCTTCTTTAGCTGGTAATAAAAATGGCAAAAATATACTTACAATTTTACATCCAGAATTTCCTCAAAATGTAGTTTAGTAGTTCTGCAAATCCGAAGTACATGAGCCATGTCATGGGTTCTCAAGTTTGATTACACATTTCGAAATTGTACTGTAATTTCGAGTTTATTCCAAGTGCAGTTACATCCTCCTTACTGCACTCAAAATGAAATAAACATTAAATTCCACAGCGTCTTTTCGATAATTGCAATTGAAAGACTTCATATTTTTCCCACATTATGATCTGAATCATTCAATGACAGAACAGAAACACGCACGCCGATGTCAACACACTTCAATACGATTAAATTGGCAGACGCTGCTGAAATCCGATGTAAGTTACTTCATGTAGATAAATCCAGACCATAATCACGAAATTGCGTCGAATCGACAAAAATACCAAAACGTATTCATTCCAGATCAAATGGAAAAGTTGTTGCAATGCGCATTCATTAACAATATCACTCCAAATTTCAATTTTAAGTAGACCAAACGCCATTTTCTTTCGAAACTTACGTCTAGCGCGCGACCAACTTCAAATTTGTCTGGTCGGAGTTACGTGCGCATTAATAATGTTGTTGTGTAATGATGCAGCTACGGTTGTGTATTTAGTTTGGAATACGGCATACATTCAGTTACTTTGTTTCTTGTAGTGTATTTTTGTTTATATATTTAAGCCTTGGGTAGTATAACTAAATGAGCATATAATTAAAAGGTTACAGCATTTGTATGGGAAAATATGAACTCGTTTTGTCGGATGGATATACTGCACTCCCAAGGTCGTGCAGTATAACCATCCGAAAAACTCGTTCGTATTTTCCCATACAAATGAACTAACCTATAATTACTGGGATCGTTTAGTATGTAGAATTGCCTTTGTAGTGTTTCGTTTACATGCGTATTTGAGAAATGGGCTTGATTAATACGTAAAGAATTATGTAGATTGTTAGCTTGTTGTCAGAATTAATTTTGTAATTCGCTATTAGGTTACTTCGTAGTAAACCAGTTCATTTATTAATGCGTTATGTTAGAATTTACGCATGCTTGTTTTGTGAGTTTGGAAAATGGTTGAAGTATGTAAGATTAATTACTATCGACATATGCATATCTCAGAGCATGGATACTTGAATATTTGTGTACTTTGTATGAGTGTAAGGTTAAGGAATGTGTATGATTATTGTTATATTGTTTAGTATAAAGGGATTCGGAATATGTACTGATGTGACACAATTTATTGATGTATGTATAAGAAGTAACTGATACCGTGCTGTATTATGAAGTTTGTTTTACCATACAAGAATGTATGGGTATCTCGATGTGAATGAATGCGTGACCGAAGAAATCTAATAGCCGTTATGTGATGATAGGTTCTGTGTAGTGTGAGATGAGATTGCTAAGGAAAAATATTGCACGTCCTTGTGTTTTCACCGGAAGCTTTTTAGGGTACACAGAACTTCCGGTTCAGTTGAGTCCCGAGTCTCCAAAAGGTGGAGATGGATTTGAGACTAGCCGAACAGTCAAAGTCGATAGAAGTCTAGTCGGTGGAGAGGAAGTGGAGGAGGAGGAAAAGGAGTCTGGAGGAGAAAGTGGAGAAGGAGGAGGAGGACTATAGAGAAGTCGAGGAGGAGGAGAAAAATTTGGAGAAAGTCGGAGAAGAAGAGGAGAAGGAATTGGGAGAAAGAGGAGAGAGAAGAATGCCACAGATGAGTAGAATACAAGGACAGGTGGAAACCGATCTCACACTGCTAATCAAGTGATGCAATAGGCTATTAAAGGGTCGAGCAGAAGGAGTGTAATTGGAAATTTTAAGCAATTGATTATTGAATTGTTATAAAATTGTTATTCATTGAATTTCAACCTTTTGTATATTTAACCATTTAACCGTCGGCATTGCTGACTGGGGGCTCCGAGCTTTACATCTATTTTTCACTAATTTAACTTCCAACCAAAATCTAGCCTGGGTGGGACTTCTATGATAGTTTAAATAAAATATTGGGAGCACCCCACCCCAACCGTAACAAAAAAACCCACAGGGGGTTTTGTCCATGTATTTGCCCTTCTCCGTAAAGTGCCCCCTATCACTACTGCCAAGCGAGGCAGCTTCTAGTACCATTTTTATTGGTATCTGGCATGCCTCGAACGGGGTTCGCACCTGCGACTTCTCGCATCAGAGGCGAACGCTCTAACCACGTAGGCCACCGGAGCCGTCCCTGAGATAATATACAACATGGAGTGCGGGAATATTGCTTTCAGTCGTTGAAATCAGTCATATTCTTTTGAAAGAAAATGTTTTCTTCCTTTTGTTTTAAATATGTCCAACCGCGTCGTTCTATATCTATTCATTGCAGCATTTGGGAAGTTGCTTTAGTGTGGACCCCGATTTGGCACTTTACTTCTAGAATTCCACAACGGAAACTCTGACTTAGAATCAGGAAACTTAAAATCAGGACTCTGACTTTGAATGGTTCAATGGCAACGAAATGTTGAAATGTGGAAACAATGATTCTAACTAATTCTAACATTTCTATTTCTCTGGGATTCTTGTCTTTTAATTATATAACATCAGTAAGGTATAATTTGAATCCCATCTTAAATTTGCGTTCGGAATATTATGAAATGCAAGAAAATACACTTGACAGCTGACGATAATCCAAATTTTTATCAAGCTTATTAACGTCTATTTTGCCAGCGTGGGTTCGGGACTTAGCTACTGTAAATTATAGACACTTCTCTCTTTCTAAGAAGATTCATTTAAAAAATTTGAAATATAATAGACAAACTGCTTACTTTATTGATTTGCTTTATTTAATTAAACGATCTACATCAAGAAACAAGTAGTGGTGCGGCCCTTTTCTAAGATCTTAGAAATCTATATAGAAAAGGATAGCGGTTATAAAATTGTTTTATTTTTTGAATCCGTTTGATTGTGTGTTTTCCTCGGTTTCTGAACGTCTTTGAACACTTTACAAAATTCATTGGTACATCGGGTTTCACAGCATCATGATCAATTTATAAAGTGTTACACTTGCATGCGAGTGTCCGTGTATCTGTGTGTGCTATTTAGCTGGTAGTATCGTTGTATCAACAGTTTGGACTACAATCTAATATCTGTCTGCCACGCGGTTGTCTTACAACAAAAAATGTTCAAAATTCAGGAATGTGGTTCCTCTTTATGTGTCTTTAGCAGGGTAAACAGGAACGGTAGCACGTCTTATCACTGGCTAAATGAAGTCCGAGATGAAAGAGGTCAGATAAAGACACGTGTGGTGACAATATGAATTATTAATATATCTAGGTGTTCTTTTCAGTTAACTGTACACCTTACTGACATATGGCATTCAAAGTCATTACTTGTCTGGGACGAGTTAGGGTTCCAAAACCTCCTGTTGAACTAGCGTTTCCCTGCCGTTGTTCAACATTAGTTCAACCTGGACGGTAGACCGCTCCGGTGGCCTAGTGGTTAGAGCGTCCGCCTCGGATGTGGGAGGCCGTGGGTTCGATCCCCGGTCGAGGCATACCAAAGACTTACAAAAATGGTACTAACAGCTGCCTCGCTTGGCGCTCAGCATTAAGAGGTTAGTGTTAGGACTGGTCGGCCTGGTGTCAGGATAATGTGACTGGGTGGGACATCATGCTACATGTCTGCGGCATGATGCCCCAGTGCTAGACATCACTATAAACTGCCACACTGCAGACATCGTAGCGATATGACTGAAAAATTGTTAAAGCTACGTTAAAAATCATAATCACATCACATCAACCTGGAGGGTGGTGGTGCTTAAACATCCACACATTTACTGATGCAAAAGTTGACACGGAAAGCCACATATATAATGATATGCAGACCCTAATGTAAAATTATACAATATTGCTTTTATTTATTTCACTTTAATTGTTAATACTGACAATCGCCAGGACAGACAGTACACGCCCTACTCATTGGAATAGTACAGCATATAATGTCAAAGAGCTGAATGCTGACATTCAGTGTCAATCAGTATTACTTTTTTAATGCATGCTGAAAATTTCATGAACAATGGTTGGAGTGAAAAAGTTACTTCAGAAGAAATCCCCTCCCCACCAACTCTGCACGGGGACGAAATCTAAATGCACCGGGGGAGGGGGTATGGTTTTCTGGCATGGTCTCGCTGGATCGAACTGGGAAACTCACAAGTTCAGCGTTACCGTTGCGTATTTCTGGTCTGAATGACTATCATATTGATTTTATATTGGTGAAAAGTGATCGGTTTTGAGCGAGATTAGCTAAAACGTTCTACACTGCTGCAGATTTACACCTGGCGATCGAGTCTTCCCCTTCAATGTTGCTTTACACATAGGAAGAACACTAGCATGTAAAAATGTTTGCTGGATTTTAATTGCAGTCTGTTACTTTGAGAATTCCTTTCTGTCATATTCCTCATCCTATTGTGTTCCACTACGAGATGAGATCAACAAACCACTGTAGACAGAGTTCTAGCATGCAAGTTATACTTATAAGACGAAAGAAAGTAAAACGAGCCGTAAAAACGATTTTTTTCGTTTAGTAATATAACATTTGCATTTGGCACAGAGAGAGAGAGAGAGAGAGAGAGAGAGAGAGAGAGAGAGAGATCTACTTCATTTTAAAAATTCATCGTTAAACATGTACAAAGCATGTCCGTTTTCTCTTTGTCATGCATAACCATTGCAAATTAAGAATTAAAATTTATTCACTGTAACCTGTCAAACCCTGCATGGCATGTTGCAACCTTTCTATATTATTGTTACAAACCAGGGGTATTTGCTTGACCGAGCGTTGTCAAACCCGGGCGCGATTCCGCTAGACGTCATAAGTTTTCCCCTAATTTTCCAAAGACTTCCATACAACTTTTGTTGTAAATTAGAAAGCCCAACGTGTCCATTCTGTACATAATTTTACTCTATTCAATACAAGACCACAAATCTCACAACTTTCCAATTGTCTATCAACCGCACATCTGCATGGTTTCTCTTCATCATCTTTCCGTACCGTCAGCAGTTCACGTCGTAAAACTATACAACTATCCCTTATCATAGGGAACTATTTTTACTACGCCGCCTTAGGCCAGTAAAATCATAGTTTCGAGTCACATTTCGCCTGTAAAATTGCATCACATTTGCCACCATGGCGACATAAACGGTATTTGCAGACGACGAAACAGTCCCTTCTTTATTCCATTGTGTAATCTCCAACCACAGATACCGCACCTGCAGTCACACAACCAATGTACACCACTAGATTCTAATAGGGGCTATGGAACGACAGGGACACTCATGTGGTTCTGGTCTGAATTCACCAAAAGTAAACCATTGCATCATGGAAACTCACATACACTTCACTCCGTGACGTTTGCTCCTAGCAACTGTCTAATTATTTCGGGCTAAGAATATTTCCAATAATCAAACAAGTAATCACATAAATCTAAGAATTCCTTAAAACTGGGCGCTATAACAAAATACGCATACTCCAAATTTATTACATTATTCTTACCATTTCAGGGTGTCGCCTAATCTAAAATTATATATTCATTTCGAGTGGATATATACCTAGATGACTTACCTGTGATCAGTTTGACATATTTTGATATCTTAAGTTAATAAAGAAAAGGATTCTTTTAAAATTACAAAGTTGTACAATAAAGACATCTTAACATTAAAAAATAGAGAAAAACTAGCAATTGAACAACGGCCGTAATAAGAATACAACATTCTTCCCAGTAAAGCGTAAATGTTCGTAGTCCAATGGTAAAATGCGTCTTTCTGAATCTAACAGTCTTGGGTTCGAGCCGACACAGGGGCAAAATCTACATCACAATCGTATTGAAAAATAAAATTTCAAGATCAGCAATAATAGCACCAGCAACCTATGGCTCCTTTACATCTACGTGGTCGAAGGAGAAAGACAGCAATAGAACATTTAGGCCTTGATTCTCTTTTGTAAAGTTTTAGAACTTTACCTTTAATCGGTACCATAGCCACAATTGTGCTGACGTGCAGTTAAGTCCTAATACATAAATAAATCACATAAACTGAACAGAAATGACACAAATCAAGCGTACACTGTACCGAACTAGCAGTACAGACCAGTAGGTTCACAGATTATACCCGAGATGAACATAATATGGCCTATAAATCGTACATAGTATTTATGAAAATCGTCTACTGTGATGGTTAGTTCATCCAGTTTATTGATAAAAAAGAAAAATACAACGATTCTTATTTAGCTATTGTTATTGCTTCGTTTCAAACGTAGTATAGGGTCACATGAAAACAGAAAATATAAATATTTTCTCGGAATTTGAGCGAGGCTATTGGACTAATGCCCGAAATTGAGAAATAACTGCATAGATTTATCATTCAACCTCGGACTAAGATGTCGACACTCAAAGGGCAAATTTAATGGGTTTGTTGTTGCTCGAGAAGAATAAAATAAAGCTAATAAATTAGGTATATGCCTTCACATGAAAGTCGTCTGAAGAGATGAATAATTCACCAAGTTGCTGCAAACAAAAAGCTTAGAGCAATTTCTTAATCTGCAATATATAGTGGTAGTGTAAATAAGGTTTTTCGACAAAACAGCACGTGCTGCGAACACAACAATCAAATATTTATTATTTGTAATCGTCTTCGTTTCGTAAAAATACATGCTTGATGGGAATAGAGGGAGACAGAGGGAAAGAGAAATGTACGAAAATGCTGAGAACCGTTTAAGTCGATTGCCCCATCTTTATCTAAATTTTTTGTTTGTTGTTCAAAAGTTGTTAAAGATTTGAGATAAATATGTTGATAAGGAGGATGTAAGTTGAAAAGCAATCCTACCTTTACAAACCAAAATGTGCGGATAGTTTATATTTTATTGTTGTGCCGCAAGTTAGGTAAGTTAGTTCACCTGTATCAGATAGCCATAAGTCATACTGGTATAACGGTGCTTTATGTTAATTGCTATCAGTGTAAATAATTAGCAATTGCTACCACTAAATCAAACGACCTATTTACATCCGAGGGACTATAACAAGAGTGACGTTTTACATACATGCCTGACAATTTTTAGGCAGGAAGACGAACTCTTGCAATACAGCATTTCTCGCTCACATTTCATTTGCAAAGTATGTTTGTGTATTGTCTCTTTTCTTCTTCAAATACTTTAAATAATTTAGGCATCACATCTTTTTCATAAAGATTCTGAAATTTTATGTGAGCACAAAAGAGAAGGTTCATGACCATTTTTTGTACCGTCACTTGATTGCCATGGTATATGGTAAACGAAGTGATCACTAACTCCAGAAAGGTAAACGTAAAGAAATGAATAAACACAACTGAGAACTAGACCATCGCCAGCATTGTGTGTGCGGAAACAACAGGATGTAGGCAAGGATAAAAAGAAAAGAAACATCGAAAACAATCCTGATGATTTAGGACTTGTTTTTCTTCGTGTGAAGTGATGGCATTGGGAACTAGTTTTATTAGATTCTAGGTAACCCGATAAGCAAGTACAACTCCTAATCTTTAACATCGAATGTCATTTATGCCATGATGAATAATTATTGAAGTGTCAAGAAAAGATATATATCTATTTGAGATGCATAAAAAAGTAGATTTAAGGACAATGAATCTAAAGCGTTCCAACCTGATCCAAGCTCAGTCGAACGTTTAAAGAATTCATGGACGAATCTACATATCACTCAAATCAGAACCAGAAACCTTGAACCACACGTTTGCAGTAAGTTAACACGTATTATGAAATGCCAGTGTCTTGTCAGCGTTAAAGAAAAGTAAAGAACAGTGAGGACACGTTGAATGTTGCCATGATTCAATTTTTTCCCGAAGTTTAAAACTAAAACATTACCTAGAGATCAATATTGTCATCAGGACATCAGTCCGGGCTCAATATACCTTTACAAATATTGAATGCTTTGATACCCTCAACATAGGGAACATTGTAGCAGGGGATAAGCTAAGTATTGATATTTGCCTCATTTTAACCCACTTTGTTCTGCATGCTTGCAAGGGGGGGGGGGAGTTTGCTTGTTTGTTTTGTAACTGTCGTAAATGTCATGATTATGATGCCACCGTTGTCGATGACGGCGATGAAAGGTGTAGAGATGACAACTGGATGGCAAATGAAATCCTACTTTGGCATTGACTACTGACATTTTTGTCTTCTGTTTATTACCTTTTTTTAAACCCAGATATCAACTAATCTCAGGCATTGATCATGGATACAATAAATGTAATTTGACGTTATCATGAGCTTGCTTAAGACATGACGAAAAAAATGTATATGTCCTCCTGAATTATACCTCGTTGAGTAATTTTAAAAGAGGATACATTTGCGTCATTTAATCTAATTGTACACGTTGCAAGTATCATTAAAACCAAGGTCTACTTATTATTAGGTAACTCTGGCAGGTACCGATATTCATTGACCTTTTGATTCACCAGTCAAGTTACAGTTTTCGTACCGATGTTCATTTGACCTTTTGATTCACCAATCAAGTTAGATTTCATACCGATGTTCATTTGACCTTTTGATTCACCAGTCAAGTTACAGTTTTCATACTGCTAAAACTAAAGAAATGTCATTCGCAACATATCGTTGCTAATGTTGCATTGATGCATTTATACCCCATACAACATGCAAGAAAGCAACCACTATAACCAGTATAATTAAAATAAATATTACGAAACGACAACCACAACATTCTCTGAATTATGAAAATGTAATGCAAGTAGAATATATTTTATAATTTTTATGACATGTCACATTTTCTAAAATAATGCAATCTGATTAAAACTTTCATTACGCTGAAAGACGATACAGTCTTTTCTCCGGGGTGGGGATTGCCTTGTTCAAACTAGCCCTCTAAATCTGTGTTGATACTAATATGGACGATTTATGGGTCTAAACTACTTTATTAATGAAATCCATGAATTGTTTGCAGATAGTTCTGTCAGCAGGACATCGGTATACATTTTACATACGATATATTTCGCGTCTCTAGGAAAAACGTCGGTTGAAGGGTCCTTTTGGCAATATGTGCAGACTATTTCCGGATGAAATCCTCTTGAACGACTTGTAAATCCACGTGGAATAACAACCCTATGTCTTGTGGCCATTTTGACTTTCATGGCTACATACGGCTGTTACCAAATACGTGTGTCTAACCTGTACTCTGGTTTGTTTCTGACAGGTCTGTATGCAACAAAATTGCAAATTTTAATACATTGGTGACATTAAACCCATTTATCTCCATCAGTATTAACAAAGAATTTTTGGGGCGGGGAGGGGTATTTATTGGACAATCTCCGAAGATGTGTATACAAATCAGGGCCGGATTACCCGTTAAGCACACTAAGAAGGTGCTTAGGGCACCAGCCCAATAAGGGAACCAACAAAATTCAAATTAATTGCTTTGCTGACAATAAAATTGAATGAATTATGTATGACCATTTCTATCTGCATGTACGAGTATTTTGATTTGGAATGATGGCAACACTGGTGTTTTCCCACTTTTTTTAGCTTTTAATATTGTTTTGTTTTAGTTTCACGTTTTGTGGAGGGTGGGGACACAATAATATTTTCAGTGCTTAGGGCCCTGGAAGGACCTAACCCGGCACTGTACAAAACATTCTCTTTTGTATAGCCTGCAATTCATATTGTGAAGATAACAGAAGAAAAGTATTTGAAGTGCGCTTTGCGGTTTTCGTTTTATACATTATTGACTCGTTAAACACAGTTCTTGTTGCACTAAGTGTTACCCTTTGCGGCAAAAAAAAGAACGCAACAAAAGTTTAAAAGGGTAGTGCAAGTTTAAGGAAACAAGAACTGGCAGGAACGCTGTATTGTTGTTAAACGCGATTCAGTTTCTGTGAGTGCAAGTTACTCATGAATTCAAATCAAGGAGTGGGAAGATTATCTATGATTATCTGACAAGAAATAAATTGCTTTGGTGAATAGAATGCACGAGATTGCTCAGACGTAGAGAGTAGTAGGCAAATTCTCATGCATAATGCAGCTTTCATACGTTATTGGGGATACATTTTTTTGAATCATATAATATTACAAACCGATTCTTACTGTTATAGGTCTCCTTATTATGGAATCAGAGTTCCCTACATGTTCACCTTCTGGATGGTGTGAATTGTATCAAGCTGAAAATTATCAACGATATTGGTCCTTTTTATTTTCGACAAAAATCCCCAATGTAGTGAAGAGTTGAAGTTGCCGATGTAAGGATTGCACCAGATGCCTCATGGAAATTTTCCTAAAATGTAGAAATACACATATGAACAATATTCTATACACAGGTACATACATTTCAGCATAAGTCGTACGTATTATATATATATCAATAAGATCTGGACATATTTTTTTATGGATATAATGATAAAATTTTCTATTCAGAGCCTTTAATATGTCATTCCAGCTGGTCAAGAAAGAATTTCTTTAATGATATTTTAAAAGAAGCAAGGGAGTTTGAATTACGTATCCTCAGTGGTAAGGAATTCCATACAGTAGGTGCTGATACAGTAAATGAGCTTTTGTAATGATTGGTTTTTGACCACGGAATCTGGAGATCGTGTTAGTCGTCGATCGGAGCTTACGCTCAGTATTTGATGATCTTAGTTCAATTAGGTTAGAGATATAATCTGGAGAAAGATCGTTTAAAGACTTATATGTCATGATTCCTTTAAAAAAAAGAATACGCTTTTGGATAGGTAGCCATTGCAGACGTGAAAAAAAAAAAAAAAAAAAACACTCGAGGGAGTCATAACAAGAAGTTTCAGTATTATTCGGGCTGCCCTTTTCTGGAGTTTATCAATTCTAGACAGATTATAATTGGATGTGTTACCCCATATGATACAGCCGTAATTCATCAGTGGTAGTATATAACCCGAAAAATAAAGTTCAAGTGATTGGGAGGTAGAAATTTCGAAAGCAGTTTTAACAGAGTTATTCTTTTGACTGCCATTGCACATAGGTGATCGATATGTGCATTCCAGCTGAGGTGTTGATCAATGTAGATACCAAGAAGTTTTTGATTTTTGACAAGGTAAGTATCGATTGTGCGGTAACCGGTTCATGCTGTTACTGATGTTGTCCTACTACGAACGCCCCTCAGTGCGCAGGGTAGCCAGGTAAAAATAATTAAATCAAAGTATTTTACAAGTCTTTCTTCTGCTTTTTCTTCTTCTTCTTCATCGTCTTCTTCTTTATCGTCGTCGTCGTCTTCTATTATTATTATTATTGCTTTTGTTTTTGTTGCTGCTGGTGCATGCGCTTATGTTATGGCCATATCTATTGTCTCTTGCGTTGCCAAAAACTGATTTCTTGTTGTTAGGGTATGCCATTAACAATACACTCATCTTCACAGCATCATCTAACTCCCAAAAGATGTCTACTTAGCTATCCATCTGATTTCTCTCGAAGGCCAAAATATGAAAGGTCTAAGCCGCAGTGTCCAATAAAATTTACTCGACATTACTCGATATCACGTTAGTATACTCACAGTGTCTTATAAAATTTAATCGACATTACTCAATACCACGTTAGTATACTCAGTGTCCAATAAAAATTTACTCGACATTACTCGATACCACGTTAGTATACTCAGTGTCCAATAAAATTTACTCGACATTACTCGATACCACGTTAGTATACTCACAGTGTCCAATAAAATTTACTCGACATTACTCGGTACCACGTTAGTATACTCACAGTGTCCAATAAAATTTACTCGACATTACTCGATACCACGTTAGTATACTCACATCAAACTTTTAGTATACAGATTGAAGAACAAGCATGTGAAACTTTGGTCAAAAGGTCGAAGGTTAAGTTTGCTGTGATCCGTATAGATCTAAATTCGGGTCTGCGCCTTACAAAATGCTATATATGGATAAATAACGATTCCCTAATAAATAGAACATAAACCATTTCGCATCCAATACAGTGATCTCTCTCTCTCTCTCTCTCTCTCTCTCTCATAAACGGGTTACACACAGTTATCCCTACTTCTTAGAAGCAGTTGATATTTCATTATGTGAAATGTGTACCCGACTAGGGCTTGGTTTACCATCATAGCAACTATCGCTGAACCTTCTGTACAAAGTCTATGAGAGTTCCGATTTTAAGTGCTGTTTACTTTTGAGCTTATTCAAATACCAATCCTCTAAATTTCTGAAAAGTTCTTCAAATGCGGAAAGATATGAGTAAAATCTTCTAGATTACAGGAGAAGTGGCTGTACCAAGGCGAGGATTCGATAAACATAATCACAGCAATAATATATATTTACAATAAATATGTCGTCGATAAACCAGTGGCGAAAATAATGTATTACCCGGTATTACCAACTACCGACAAAGGATTGAGGACATTAACTCTAGTGTAACCGGCTTTTGAACCCTAATTGTATGACTTTGATCACTACTTTTATGATTAGGCTTTGAAATAATATGTGTGTATAGAATGTGGTTTTCCTTAGGTTTTCCCTTTATTATAGACTGGTAGAAATAAGTAGAAATGTAAAATTTATGTTCTTTCTTTCTTTCTTTCTTCTTTCTTTTCTCTTTTTCTTTCTTTCTTTCTTTCTTTCTTTTTTATGTAGAAGTCATTGTTCATTTCAAGAATTCTTCACATTCGAGTTAATTTTATCGGCATACTTTACAGCCTCCACTAATTTTAGGAAAATAGTATATGTGGTGTGTGTGTGTGCGTGTGTGTGTCTAATCTATTTCTATCGGTTAGTGAACCCGTGACAAGCAGTAATAACCCACTAACCTACAGCTCCAGTAATGGGACGCAAAATCGTGATACTTTCTCCAGGAGGATAACTCGCCCACATTTTGGTACATATAGCTGAAACACGGGTGAAAAGAGCATACTTGAAACGTAAGATATGTTACTTAGGGATCGACTTTAATTTTCGAGGGGAATTTTTAGGGGATAAGTTTCTGGGGGAATAAAATTGCCGCTCCCTAATAGCTTCAACAAAATTTTGCTCTGAGTTGTTGAAAAATAGAGCCGATTATATCCATGATATTAGCTGAAAACAACATTTTATTATGATAACCTAGGATATGTGCTTTTCTTGTATTTTCGTCTCCGTTGATAGCTTTGTTAGATTTTACAGATTATTTGATTACGGAGAATCAGTGTTGGAGAGACATTTCCTAAACATAGTAATTATCCAGTTTTTAGGAGCATACGTCATTATGCCCAGTATTCACGAGACTTATTGTATAGTGGATTGATGTTGTAAAATGGACCCTTCCGAATTTCTTAACGTAAGGATTTCACAGGATATTTTCACGTATACGTGTTTAGTCATTTCAGATATAAACAGCTTTTTGTATCATTTGTTTGGGTCGTGGTTTTTTATTATTTTATTTTTGTGTGTGTGTGTTTGGTGTGAAGTACCAGTCTTCGGCTGAGAAAGATTTCCTGTTGAATCATACAGAGGTGAAGCAAGAAAAATCTTGCCATTATGAAATTATTCGTAATTTGAAGTAATTAGGTCACTAGATAACAATTATTTTGTATCTTTTTGCGCATTAGCACCCTTCGGCTGAATACTGTTGTCTTGACGTCAATGCAAATAGGGAAAACATCAACTTCAAGGAAGACTCTCGCAGGAGTTGTTTGATTCGCTCGGTAGTGAAAACCTTTGTGTGTTACATTATCATATCCATTATGTTTGTTGAAAAAATAAAGAATTATCTGGAGAGGTCAAAAGGAATATTCTGATTTGAAATAAAACCCCAGCTTCCCCCCCCCCCCTTTAAAATCTTGGATCGTGAAATCCGGATGGGCCCAGAATCTGTTATTTTACTGAAGTAAGCACATACATATTTCAAAGTATTTACAAGAATGGATTAACAAGTTTTAGTGATTAGAACTTATTTTATGTAGGTTTCAAACTTAATTATTGCCGTGACATATACTATGAGTTCTAATTATGGAAACAGGAGGTTCTGACTTCGATTTGGTGTTGCAACTTTCTGCGTGCCAGACTATAACTGAATACGCTGAGTGCTCTTTCCTGTGAGGTGGGTGGTTGGGCGAGCAGACGGAGGTCCTCAATCGGAACATCATCTGCCTTATACATCATGTCGAGAAATAAACCTCGGACGTAATTTGTCACCATTGAGAACTAGATTTTAAACCATATATGTTTACACGCACAATATGGTGGCGGAAGGAGACAAAGTTGTAATAGGAGTAACAGCATCCTTTTCTGTCGAAACATATCCAGTGCGCTGCGGCTGGACGAATCACCAAACTCATCAAATTGATGTGTATTCCTACAGCTACTTCTGAGGTTATTTCCCGACTTGACGAAAATGAACTAGCGATATTCCAATCGTCGAGGTACTCTGTTCATGCAGATTGGTTTTAAGAATCTATCACAGATAAAGTTAAAACATTTGTTTCTGATTGAAAACTGTGAATAAATAAGTTTACATGAAACTGAAATCGAGTGGATGATATGGTATCTGACGCGACACACACTGGTAAACGTATGTCTTGTACGTATGCTTGTAACTGTATTCAATTCAGCAGGTCGAATAATTCGTGATTTATAGATTTAAAAAAGGCGGACAAAAATGACAGATCACCGGAGCCAATGCGACATCGCCAACTCATTAGCATAATATATTCATTAAAATAAGAGTTTCCTTTTGGAAATATAATCAAGTGGTAATTATCTGAATTAATATGTAACGCACTAATTTTAAAATCTAGATGGCAGGCCATATGAGGTTCTTACATTTTGCCAAAGTCTGTCCAAGTTCTCAAATGCTCGGCAGCAGTGATTTGTGTGCGTATTTGTCATTTTGTAGAGCATGTGGTATACTTTATTCGAGTCTTTTGATAGAGCTTGTGGTATAGTTTACTCGTCTTTTTCATAGAGCTTGTCGTACGTTTTTCTCGAGTCTTTTCGTTAGAGCTTGTTGTACTTTTTACTCGAGTCTTTTGATAGAGCTTGTCGTATGCTTTATTCAAGTCTTTTTCATTGAGCTTGTCGTACGTTTTACTCAGGTATTTTTTTATAGAGCTTGTCGTATGCTTCCCGCGAATCTTTTGATGGAGCTTGTCGTATACGTTTTTCAAGTCAAGCCTTTTGATTGAGATTGTCATATCCTTTACTCGAGTCTTTTGACAGAGCTTGTCGTATGCATTACTCGAGTCTTTTGACAAAGCTTGTCGAGTCTTTTGACAGAGTTTGTCGTATGCATTACTTGAGTCTTTTGACAGCCCTTGTCGTATGCATTACTCGAGTCTTTTGACAGACCTTGTCGTATTGTTACGACTCCATGGTCTTAAAGCAAGTAACAGAAAAGAGAGAAAAGTAAAAGGTTTTGTAAATTTTCAACAAATCATCGATTTTTCTACAACACGAAGTGAAAAATTTAACAAAAGAACTTACATTATTGTGAAGTAAATGCCAGATAGTCCTAAAAGTTATTTCACAAGTCCAAAAGTAAAGAGTATCCCGAATGAATAATAATAATCCCAAAATAGTGGTTTAGTCCGAAATTATTAATGAGCACTTTGTAACTCCAGTCTTTGACTTAATTGTGTGTGTGTGTGTGTGTGTGTGTGTGTGTGTGTGTGTGTGTGATATTTGGATTTTTAACATAGCTGTAAAAATTTTGTAGTCATATCGCTATGATGTCTGCAGTGTAGCAGTTTATAGTGGTGTCTAGCTCTGGGGCAACATGCCGCAGACGTGAAGCATCCTGTCCCACCCAGTCATATTATTCTAATGACCGCTCTGGTGGCCTAGTGGTTAGAGCGTCCGCCTCGTATGCGGGAGGTCGCGGGTTCGAACCCCGTCTGAGGAATACCAAAGACTTATAAAAAATGATACTAACAGCTGCCTCGCACGGCGTTTAGCATTAAGAGGTTAGTGTTAGGACTGGTCAGTCTGGTGACAGGATAATGTGACTGAGTGGGACACTGCAGATATAGTAGCTATCACACACTCACATTATCCTGACACAAGGCCGACCAGTCCTAGCACTAACCTTATAAATAAATCCTCTCAAATATGAACTGAAGCACAACTTAAATCGATTCCTCTAAAGACTGATAATAAGATAGAATTAAAAAATTTATGTTGACTTCTCCCTGATATAAAAAACTAAAACACAATAACACAACCAGGATGAGGGTCATTTTCCCATCAAATTCGTGTCCAGAAATTTAATTGTGCTGCATATTTTTTCGAAACATGAATAATGCTACTAGTAACAGTTTAATTATAAAATGTTACGAAATAGTGTGTTCATGAGAGGATCCTTTATTCTAAAGCGTCAGGTACCAAATCGTCAAATAAAGTCATCATCAGTCTCATTGAGATTCTTCTTGGCTTGAGGCGAAATGTGAAATGTAAAGAAAACAATATACTTGATGCTGAAATATTTACAGAAGAAATAAGACAGCGTCATACGGAATAAATTTGGTAGAAGCACGTCAAGCCTTTAAGATGTACGTTAGGCAGTGTACCGCTGATCCGGAACCAAACAACTGTTCTAAGCGCGTTTAAAAAATGCCAAAGAAATTGACGGATGTTAAAATAAAGGTCATCTAAACAAACGACTGAAGTAGCTTTTAACGAATTTGCAGCTTTTTTATTTTTAAATTATTAATATGACTGAAGATCAATGTTTCGCTGCTGCTGATCATATCATTTCATTTTAGAAAGAATATGTAAGGGGTGATCCATAACCGCAAGCTACGGGCGATAATCCACTTCACTCCTTTATCACCCGTGGCCTCCTGAATACGAGTAGACCTGCATAAGCAATCACTGCGAGTGCGAGTAGATTTTTCTTGCCATTCTATTCTGAACTGCTTGCGTTAACATTGTCGCCTTGGCTAAGGTAGCTTACGTGTTGTGCTACGCAAGACAACAAAGGAGTGTAGCGGATTATCGCCCATGGCTTGTGACGTTGGGGTTTATGTTCAGATTATTTTTTTAACAAGTCAATGCTGACATCAAAACTGAATTTCATAAAATCATATTGCAGGGTTAGATTAAGTAACACCGAAATAGTTCTTTATTTTTCTTATTCTGTGCATATCATATAGTAATGTTTTCCGAAACAAGGGAGTTTGCATAAGTGTTCGGATACTCCTGGCAACTATCGTAATAAATGGAGTCCAAAAGTAAAATTAAACAATACAACAATTTTGTTATAAGAAGGGGTGTAAGAATTTTAGATAGTAATGCATTCTTTTTTAAGCGTTTGAAACTATATGTAGTAAATATATTTTTTGCTTTGTTTTTACCTCGTTTGGTGGATTTAGTGAAGCACCTCAAACTCTTGCTGGACAGGCTTCGGAAGCTTCTTTTCTATTTATAGATGTGACATATGTCCCAAAGTGGCATGTGAATTGTTTGATATTCTAGTTGTCCTAGTTTTGAATCATGATGTCTATGTAGTGATACATGAGAGTTCCAACAAACTAGTTCAGAGTCATGCAAAAAAGTTTAACATAAGAATCTAAAACTAAATTCAGAAGTACGAATATTTTTTATCACCAAAACTTTTTCATTCAAAAGTCTGCAGACATACATTAATACAAAAGGATATTTGGCTAATTATGTATTACCAAAATGTGTAAAGTTCAAATAAGTGGTAGCAGGAATGTGGAAAGTGAATGGGAGAATGAAGAAGAAATGAGTGAAGTTTCTAGTGAAACAAAATTAGTGGAGTTTCTAGTGAAACTGGACGATATTTCAAAAGCAATGTCATATGCCGAATTAGATGTACCGCCAGAAAAAAAAAACAAAATGTGCAGCAAAGTTTCAGAATTCTTGGTTGTCAGAGTACAAATGGTTACAACACAACTCCAAGACAAGAGGTATGTTCTGTGATATTTGTAAAAGTCGTGGGAAAACTAACCATTTTACGTTTAATTTAGCCACTCGATCTGTTTTACACATCTTTTATGAATTGAACCCAAAGACACTAAAATATCCACTGAGTTTCAGCGTATGGAAAGGGTGATAATCCCAAATGATGTTCCTATCTTTATCTAAGTACGTAAACACTTTATTGACCTATTTGTAAACTAACAGGTGGAATGTTGCGCCAACGACCTCTTGTTCATCGACCTCTGGTCCCCAATACGTGACCCAACTTTTATATCTATAAAAAATTGTATTTTTGTAAAGATTCTATAAATTAGGACAACATTTGGATTCAGCGTGTTTATAGTGTAGGGGACCAAAAATAAACAATATCGAATGCAAGGTATTTATTATAATTTTCTAGCTGATAAGATTTTAAGTTAGAAACATGAGGACTTCAACAAGTTGACTCAGAAATGGCACCAAACTAAATTCATCTGTTTATGTTTGTTCTGTACTGTATACAGTATAAAATGATAAGAAGCCGCAACATATTTTCTTTTCCCACAAACTTCAAAAGTTGAATTTGTACATGTGTAAGAATCAAGATAAGGGAAACAACGGCTGCTTTGGTCACGTGTGCTATTTGCGTTAAGCTCGTGACTGTGCGACATTTACACATTCTCTCTGATACTAAACTGTTTCTATTTATCTGGGAAATTTCATATATTATTCATTTATACGCAATTTTTTTTATATAAAATCCACGAAATTTCAACCATACCGATGGTTGTAGCTCTAAATAGTTTTTTTTTTTTTTTAATCGAATTGTCTTGCACACTTTTGAACTTAAATAGATTGTTACATTTAGTTCTGAATTTCGTTTTATCTTTAATTTTGTTCCCTTGCTCGAGTCATTTCAGTTTAATTGTTAATTCTTGCTTATATCTTTTCAAACTAAAATTATGTTCTCGTTTTTTTTTTTACCTGAAAATTAAAATTTAAAAAATAATGATTTTGCCATATATTTAATTATTTCCTATAGGCGGGAGAAGATTGTTTCCTTTTTCAACGTCCACATCGGTCTTGACTGGTACTGTGCGCCATGTTTAATAGAAGAGGCCTTTGTTTAAACTAATTATTGAACAAAGTTAGCACAAACATTTTCGTTAAGATGATAAGAACCAGACCATGTATCAAGATGGTGGCGTCAAGTATGCAGTACAGTGCAGATTAGTACGATTTCTGTTGCGCATTTCGATATAAACAACTTCAAAAGCCGTTTGTATCATAAATTGGGTACCCTTATTTCAATGTAATAAAACAAAATATCGGCAATATTTCGATTTGGTCACGTGAGAGCAGTCCCCGTCCCAAAGCCAGCGCTGAACTCAGTAGCCGCCCGATTGAGGTCAAACACTTGCAGCGTTGTTGCCATTTCACCCAGTGTCCCACCATGTTAAATTCCCATTGACCCTATAGTGTCTCACCATGTTAAATTCCCATTGACTCTATAGTGTCCCACCATGTTAAATTCCCACTGACCCTATAGTGTCCCACCATGTTAAATTCCCATTGACCCTATATTGTCAACCCCCTGTTTTAACGTTAAATTTATTATCAGTATTCCTCTAAACTATTGAAGGATTGCCATAAAACTGTACACATTCAACGCATAATCTCCTTATTCCGTATTCCGGAATTAAAATTATGTCTCTCTGATATCCCATATGGCCGCCACAGAGGCCATCTTGACAATCTTATTATCGCTACACATCTTGAATGGATGGTCATATCATCATGAGGTTTGCACTGGAAAATTCTTATGATATTTGGTTTGTCACAAATCAAAATGGTCAATATGACCTCACATTAGCCGTGACAATCTTGAAAAAAGTCTTGTTATCGCTTTTCCTCCATAACGAAAAGTAATATTCCCAAAGTCTAGTTGGTCCTCGATGAAAGTAGTGCCGTTCAGACATCAAACATGACAGCCACAGAGGCCATCTTGAAAATCTTGTCTTCGCTACTTCTGAATGTTTTGTCATATCAACATGAGGTTTTGGAGCTGATCTGATGTCCAGTATGGCCGCCACTGTGGCCATCTTGACAATCTTGTTATTGCTAATCCTTCTGAATGAAAATTAATATTGTCACGGGGTTTTCACCAGATGATATTTTATCATATATAGTTCCTCACACATGAAAATGGTGTCGATCTGCTGTCCAATATGGCCACCACCAGAGTGGCCATATTGAAAATATTGCGATGATTACTCTTCCTAAACGGACGGTCGTATCAACATGAGGTTTTTACTAAACGACTTTTTACTAAACGACTTATCATGTCTAGCTGCTTCTAATGATGCCATTCAATAATTCGGTATGCCTCAAACAGTGGCCACCTTGAAAACCTTGTCATCACTTTTGTCATGTCAGCTGCATTTTCACTGAAAGACTTATTATATCTAGTTGGTCGCAAATGAAAATGGTGCCGATCTGACTTCTAATATGACTGCCACAATGGTCGTCTTGAAAATCTTGTTATCACTGCTTCTCCTAGATGGCTGGTCATATTGATATTATGCTTTACTAAGAGACTTCTTATGATGTCTATTGTTAGTACTCCTTATGATGTCTATTGGTAGTATTCCTTATGATGCCTATTGGTAGCACTTCTTACGATGTCTATTGGTAGTACTCCTAATTATGTCTATTGGTAGTACTTCTTATGATGTCTATTGGTAGTACTTCTTATGATGTCTATTGGTATGATGTCTATTGGTAGTACTTCTTATGATGTATATTGGTAGTACTTCTTGTGATGTCTATTGGTATTACTTCCTATGATGTCTATTGGTAGTACTTCTTATGATGTCTATTGGTAGTACTACACAGAAATTGTACCATTCTGATATAATTTGTGTCAACCACCTCCAAAACGAAAAGACATTTCAATATGGGCTTTCCTCTTGAAGACGTCTTATGATGCCTTGTTGGTCTTGTATGAAATTGGTGCCAAACTGACATTCAACATGTCGACCACAGCAGTTAATTTTAAAACCTTGTTATCGCTGAAGAATATCAAAGATGGTTTCAACACTCAGCAGTTAATGGGAAGAAGTTGTCTTATCTTGAATTCTTGGAACTCGTTTTTTTTTCAGCCAGGAGAGCGTCAGCCTCTTCGATGAACTCTTGCTAATTATCGATATAATTTTGTAGGTATTATTATATTATTTGCCCTGTACGTAAATATTTCACAAAAAAGCACTTTGGAAGGATTACCAGACGTGTTACTCAGTAGATTTAACAGTACAAGGACAGGATGTGATTGGTTGCCACCTTTGGTGAATTTGTCACGTGCATGGAACAGAGCAGGACAGAACCAAACCTTTATTAATGAATGTAAATTTCAGGTCACACACAGGTGGCATATGAGAATAATACAACTACTACAAATTTATAAGGTGGCGTCACTAACTTATGAATATACACATCAGAACATCGGTCAACATTTATAATCAGAGCAAGAAATCTAAGCATTCGGAGGAAGTATGAGAATATTTTTGTATATTTAAAAAAAAAAATAATAAAACAATTTAGGGCGGAATAACTGAGTTCTTCGAGTTGTACATTTTCGTCTTCCACCCCTTTTCCTGGGTTACTTAGTATTTCCCAAGAATTCGTTTATTTGTCTTTTTACTTTTCTTTTTCTGGAAGTTGTGTTGAACTGTTTATGCAAAAGTTCTTTTATGTTGGCATTGTATATTTGCTTGCGTTTACAAGATTGATCCTAGTTCTTTGGGATTGTCGTGCTGGTCCTTGCCATTGTACTAATTCATCTTGTAGTGTTGGCCCTTGCCATTGTACTATTTCATCTTGTAGTGTTGGCCCTTGCCATTGTACTATTTCATCTTGAAGTGCTGGCCCTTGCCATTGTATTATTTCATCTTGTAGTGCTGGCCCTTGCCATTGTACTATTTCATCTTGTAGTGTTGGCCCTTGCCATTGTACTATTTCATCTTGTAGTGCTGGCCCTTGCCATTGTACTATTTCATCTTGTAGTGCTGGCCCTTGCCATTGTACTAATTCATTTGAAAGTGATTGTCCTTGCCATTGTACTAATTCATGCAGTAGTTCTGGTCCTTTCCATTGTACTAATTCGTCATCAAAATGTACATGATTGCTATTTTAAAACTTTGGTAATCCAATTATTGGCCATTCCTACCTTATTGACAAGCAATGTGTTTATTGTATGACGGTGGCTTTCTCATCTGATCTCTAACGTGTTCTACATTCTGATAACCGATGGCTAGGCCGTGCTCTAAACTTAACGCGTATTCCACTCATAGGCATTTATTCAGTCACGGTCGAGAGAGAGAGAGAGAGAGAGAGAGAGAGAGAGGGGGGATTTTCAAAACCCGAATATATTAGCAAATAAATTGAAGAGGAAGACATTTAAAATTGACTGTATTTATCATACCATTCTGTTTAAGAAGAATGAATTAGAACATGAATCTGCGAAAAGACAAAAAGGAATCGATGCAAATAAAAGACAAAAATTAATCGATGCAAATAAAAGACAAAAATTAATCGATGCGAATAAAAGACAATTAATCGATGCAAATAAAAGACAAAAATGAATCGATGCGAAGAAAAGACAAAAATGAATCGATGCGAATAAATGACAAAAATGAATCGATGCGAAGAAAAGATAAAAATGAAGCGAAGAAAAGACAAAAATGAATCGATGCGAATAAATGACAAAAATGAATCGATGCGAATAAAAGACAAAAATGAATCGATGCGAAGAAAAGACAAAAATGAATCGATGCGAATAAAAGACAAAAATGAATCGATACGAATAAAAAGAAAATGGTGGACATTTTAAAGTAGATACTATTGTGCCTTCCTGTAAATAAATAAAGAAATAAAACATCAAACTGCGACATGAGAACTATGAATCGACGCCAGGAACACACACACACACACACACACACACACACACACACACACATTCTTACCCATTGATGAAATCCAGAAATATACTATTCTACAGCAGTTTTCTGTATTAAGGTTGTCCTATTTTGGCAATGTTTAGCAAGGATAAATTCTACAGGACTCATTCTAACACCATATGAATATGTCCTAGAAAATAGAGCTATATACTTTTTCCAGGTTTTGAACTTTCATGTCAATTTTCCATCGGCAAATGAAATAATAGAAAATTCCTTCAAGAGATGAAAGTTATCAAGAAGCATTTAAACTTACGCGCCAAATTGTCCGAAAATCTTTAGACACGGTGTGCATTCGGTTGAGAAGGTCCTTAACTATAGAGAATGTCTTCACAATATATCTGGTATCCTAATATCGCACATCGTCTAACGCATGTAATATATGGATATATATATATATATATATATATATATATATATATATATATATATATATATATATATATATATATACCACAATTTTCATTTCTCTGTACATGGATCAATATTTAAACGTCATCTGACATAGGATAATGATAGTGTATGCAAAAAATAATTATAAATTCAATCTCCTTCTATACCTGAAAATAGATTAATAAAATACAGCATTTCTTGCACATTCCCTATATTATAACTGTGTCCAAATGAAATGAGGCATTATAGTGTCTTGAGTTTAGACTTTGTGCTAGTCCTGCCAACATAATTATAAACCTGGAAAGGACATACACGTCCCGTCTTGCGGCTTTAGCTCTGACAGCTGTGCATGTCTGCATTTCCGTTGAACGTCATTCTCGCGCTGTTATTATGTTAGTGTATAACCTCTGATAACACTGCTTTCTATCAAGCCACGCGCACAGGTGACTTATGCAATCTAAGTATTGAAAAAAAAAATCAAATGCCTGAAGGAAACCAAATCATACCAAGTGACAAAATTCTTCCAGTTCCTCCTATGATCCGTTCTGACACCGGACCCAGTCGATCATATTATATAAGAGACAAGATAAGTAACTTCCAAGTGCTCCCTTCCACACCTGACACTCGACCTCAGACTGCTCTTCCTGTACAAGAAGACATTCAGCCATGATCTATGATTAATTTTACTCCTGATGTGTTTCTATATTCATCAAGCCACTTTGGGTTTTCTGCGTTGCACCAAACTGAAGTTACGGGTCCCGAAACGTAAGACTTGGGCGAATTTTGCCTGTCGCCACCAAGTTACGCTCACTTACAATTTGCTAGTACATACAGCTGTATGCGACTTCACAACACATTCCTTCGTTAATCTGAGCAGTGGTAGATGCAGAGGTAAATTTTACGTTCCAGAGTTATGTGTGTCACTAAAGCACTCTTCACTCAAGAGGTAGCTAATTTGGAACTGAGAGTTTAAAATTGATTGGATGTTTGAAAACACGTATTTAATCCTTTCTCTGAAGAGAGTTGCAAGAGATGATTCAAGTGAATATTAAATAGATACTTAACTTCGCATCAACCACTGCTCTCAAGTTATTGAAGAAATGTGGCGTGATATCGCATATCTCTGTACGTGCACTGTAAGTGAGCGTAACTGCAATGGCAGGTAAAATTCGCGCAATTCTTACTTTTCGGGACCCGTAACTTCAGTTTGTTGCAACTCAGAAAAGCCAACGATGGCTTGATGACTATAGAAACACGTCAGGAGTAAAATGAATCATAGATCATGGCTGAGTGTCTTCTTGTATAAGAATAGCAGCCTGAGGTCAAGGGCCAGGTGTGGAAGGGAGTGCTTGAAAGTTACGTACCTAATACAGTAGACTCGGTCCGGTTTCAGGACGGATCATAGGAGCAATCTGAAGAAATTGTGTCACTTGGTATGATTTATTTTCCTTTAGCTATTGATGTTTTCAATATTTAGATTGCATCAGTACCTGTGATTGTGGCTTGATAGGAAGCAGTGTTATCAGAGGTTATACACTAACCGAACTTCGTTAAAACGAAGTATTCTGATATTTAATCCCTTGATATAATACTAATACTTTTGTTCATGGTAAAACATTGCAATAAATAACAATTTTCTCAGTTTTAGGACTTTAAAGTTTAATTATCCACCACCCTTGACATCTTCAGAATCTTTTGCCATCGATTGCAATAGCGATGAGAAATCACCGTTTCAGTCATGAAGGTCAAAATAATATGTCATGTTAAGTATATCTATACTGGTTGTTTAGCTTTTGTCCATGACTGTAGACTGTAAGGGTCATTTGCAAACAACACATTACATGGCTAACTTTTGTCCATGATTGTATATTGTAAGGGTCATTTGCAAACAACACATTACATGGCTAACTTTTGTCCATGATTGTAGAATATACTTTAAGATAATTGTCATTTGGTAAACCACATATTTACATTGATTTGAGATCAGGACATTTGTTTTCCCATGGAAAAACCATGGTCAACCCGATTTTTGTCAGGTTATTCGCTAAAATTTAAGTAAAAGTGACCTAACACTGTTTACGAATTTTATGGATCCAGGGCATTTTGCTATGTTATACGTCAGGAGACAGTCTGCATATAAGGAAAGATCAAGATAACAATTATTCATTCCCATCTTCATGTCTGTCTTTGGGGAATCTATGATCAAATTTTTTATTAGTATTCAATTATAATTTCAGAGGAATTATATACAGTGTATGTAAATAATTCATTGGTATTACAAAGTGCTCACTGAGATATTTGACTAAATCACATCTTTGGGATTATCGAGGAGTCATTCAAAAACATTCTAGATTACATCATTGTGATACATAAATACTGTTGGCACATTAGCCCAGTCAAGGTTATTGGTAGATTACATCATTGTGATACACAGATACTGTTGGCACATCTGCCCAGTCAAGGTTATTGGTACGGAATTCATTCTGAACTCCACTGGAATTCGTTCGGAACACTTGTGATAGAACTTTTAGGATTATTTGGGAGTTAATTCACAAAACTGTAAGATCCTTTTAAAGTTTCATTTTGTATTCTAGGGAAATACATTATTTGTTGAACTTTATCTTGGACTCGTTATCCTGATTACTGTAATCTTTTCAATTATACGTTGTTATATTACTGCTACTAGATTTTTACAACTCGAGTATAATAGAATCGCATGCAAGATCACTGGCAAATTCTACAACGTTTATCTTTCATTAAATATCTCACTTCCTACACAACTGACAGGATTATCACCCAACATTTGTAAAACCCGTCAAGTTACAGAAAGGTAAAAGGTACTGGAACCAGTCAACGTACACAAATGTAATACAATTAAGAGATTGTAATCCATCAAAAAAATCCACAAATTTTTTTTTAAAAACAGTGCCTCTTTTTCTTCCAGCCTCTCTGTCTATGCCATTATTACCAACAGTGCGTTGCTTAGTCTGGTATAACGTTAATATTATGTGGTCTCCATCAGATTTCCGCCTAAGGTTCAGAGTTTGGTTTGAAAATGACTGTGCATTTCTTTAGGAAATGCAGTAATAAGTGTCAGACCTATTCTTCTATTATAAGTAATCTCTTAATTTCTGAAGCACGTAAATGCCTTAAACAATGGTCATTTCCGATGAATGAATGATCTTTTGTGCATCATATGTTATTTCCTAAGGGTCAAGTAAACGGCAAAGATTTTAATGTCAGGCGCGTAGCTAGACCAATTTTCATCATACGCAAGTACAGAATGACGAAAGCATTCCCCTCATTATATATATATATATATATATATATATATATATATATATATATATATATATATATATATATATATATATATATATATATATATATATATATATAATGTGTCGAATTTTGAAGAAGTACTGAATCTTCAAGTTGAATAAGTTGTTCATTGAAATATTATCATGGTCAAGCCAGAAAAGTCTCTGAGAAAGTTCACTTTGATATTTCCGTTATTTCATCTCTGAAACATAACAGGGCCTACGTTTAAGCTTCAGTGGAATTGACCCAGTCATCGTATCGGTATCTTGGCAGAGAGTCGGTTGTAAAGGACCACATGTCAAATAATTGATCTTAAAGTAAAGCTAATTGCATCATATTCTCGGCTGTCAAAAACGGATGAAAGACATGATTATTTTGGGAAAAATTTAGGAACAGTTGCTTTCGATTGGTCAGTTAAAATTAAGGCGTACACTTTAGAAATAATGGGAAATTTAAGGTAGCGACTTGCTCAAAATTCTTTAGTCAGAAATCTTGCTTGAGAGAAGTCAGGTTGACTCCGTGGAAAACCTAAAAGAATAGTGTTTTCCCTCGTTAAAAAGTAGAGAGGCCAGATAGCTGTCTTGAAAGGAAAAGACAGGCTATAGTGCTAGGACGCACGGGTTGTGTGGAAAAGAAACAGCATTAAGGTAGGCAATTTTAATTTCCATGGAATTTTCAATTTTGTTGTTTGGTTTTATGCAAATGTGTAGTATTTTATAGGGATCTATGAATTAATTTCCTTTGTCTGTAGGATGATACTGTTTATCGTGAGTTAACGATAATTACATATTATATATGATTTAGGGATTTATGAATTAATTTCCTTTGTTTGTAGGATGATACTGTTTATCGTGAGTTAATGAAAATTGAAAAATTATATATGATTTTGTAATGCTTAAATAATCCTGCATGTTATTGGTTACTGTAAGCTAGAATTTAGTGAATCTTATGCAATAGTAATCGAGTATTTATCTTATTGAGTGGAACTGACTAGCTAGGCGTAAGAAGTCGTATAGTAACGTATGCAAATATATACGGCAGCATTTTTGTTTGTAAACACCGCGCGTGTTAATTTCTGGCTAGGCGTGGAGCAAGAACGATGAACTGTTTAATTAAGGGCAGACTTGGACTTATATTGCAGTAGTCATTTGCACTAGAGATAACGATTGTACCTTACCTCAAATACAGTAAATTTGTAAAGACCGTTAATCATTAAGTTCATCGTATGTCAGAATTTAGGCAGTGTGGATAGCTATTTACGTCTCTGAATAACGGAAGTAAGAGAATTTTATATATACGGATAGGTGGTGAACGTATATAGCTTTAGTCGTAATCTTGTCATTTAAGGGAATAGCTTTCTATATTGCTCTCGAGAAAACCAACGAGGACAGTCCAAGAGGGAAGTCCGCAAATAGAGGGTTCAGAACAGAAGGGTCAAGAGAAAAGACCAAGCATACACGCTAGACGTGGAATACACAAAGTCAAGAGAGAACGACGCCAGGTGATGCAAGTCGGGCGTGGACATTGTACTCTTTTCACCACTCGTTACTATGATAAATGAATCCGTAAATTCAACACTGCTATTAAATTCCATTAATGTAAATCGGTTGGATTGTAATTGCAAGTTTAGCTTATGTATTAATTAATTAAATTTATTTTATTTTATTGTTTAAGGGGGCTCATATTGTGTATTTCTTCTCAATAGTCTTGCTTAGTTCTCTGTCAATGTTCTATCTCTCTATTCACATGGGCAATAACATCGAGGGAAGTCATCCCCTTGATAACGATCGCCAAATCAATTAAAAGAGGGGCGGGGCACGCACGCACGTCTCACATTCACGTCACTCACATCCACCCCCACCCCGCCACCACTCCACCCCCGTTACAAAGTGGGGTCTATCGTCCGGGATATTTTGAACAAGTGAATGACAGAGCTGACTGGGCAGATATTGAATAGAAATAGAGTAACATAGCAGTGATAAAAAATTTGGTTATTATTTGAGCAAAGAATTACGAGTGTGAATCGAGTCAATATCTATGCATTGTGTAACTTGTGCATGCCATTGTTGATATTTTCTTTAATGATTCTTATGACATTGTAAGAAATTAAGATTCCGTACCTGAAGTGCTTGATAATGTGGTCGTCGTCTGAAGGCAGAAGAAATATTGCCTTTAGTTACTCTTGCGAGAAGAGCTAATTAAAGAAGTCCCGGGGGAGTAATTGCATATTTGCTGCGAGCAAGCTGAATTTTGGCAAAAATTCAGAATTTGGTACTGCCAAAAGCTGTTAGGTTGTTTTGAGTGATTTAAGTAAGTCTGTAGGTTAAGACTTTACTAGAACAGGATACAGGTAAGTATTCTTAGGGAAGCTGTTTCTTGTAGGGCAGTAAGAAGTTAGTAAACACTTGAGCTAAGTAAATTGGTTGGTGATACAGTCGAGTAGACTAGGATGGCAACTGATAGGCAGTTAGAGAGTTTAAGTCTATTGGTGCAGACGAATTAGGATATGAAGGGACCCAATTAGCGGAATTTGTAGAGCGGAGTCTCAAGGAATACAGAGAACAGCAGGCGGCAGAGAAAGAAGGAATGAGACAAGGCGAGGAAAAAGAAAGAATGAGACAAGCCCAGGAAAAAGAAAGAATGAGACATGCCGAGGCAAAGGAAAGAATGAGACAAGCCGAAGAAAAAGAAATAATGAGACGAGCCGAGGAAAGAGAAAAAGAAAGAGAAATCGAGTTAGCTAGATTGCAAGCCGAAGAAAGAACCAGGGAGAGAGAACATGCGTTAGCCATGGAAAGACTAAGGATCGAAGCGGAATCTAGGAGGGGCGAAGAACTGAATGAACATTCAGGACCCTCAAGTAAAAGATCAGAGGATAGACGTATCGTCCAGATAACCATGCCGATGTTTAACGACAAGGTCGAAATCATCGATAACTTTTTAACGCAGATTGAAAAGTTAGCTTTAATCCATCATATACCCAAAGACCAGTGGGCCATTAATATTTCTGCAGTTTTGCAAGGGGCTGCCAAGGATGTCTACCATACTATGGCACCCACTGAAATAGATGACTACGACGCTCTCAAAAAAGCGCTGTTACGGCATTACGAGTTGTCGGCAGAAAGTTTTCGCAAACTCTTCAGAGAGTCGTCTAAACGAACCACGGAGACACACACACAATTTCATACTCTTGTACGTGTGCTTTTCGATAAATGGATTAAAATAACAGGCACCGCGCTCACGTATGAAGGCATACGAGAAGAGATCTTGAAAGAACATGTCTTCAGTACGTATCGGAAAAGACCTGATCGTATTTTTAGCGGAGCGTGATTTCGCAACCTTAGAAGATATCAATGTGATGGCTGAGCGATATGAGAGTGCACACTCTCGTCCGACCACCTGGAGTGGCAGGGATCGAACCAGCGTCACCGACATTAGAAGAGCTAACGGTTTGACACCTCCTAGGCGGTGTGGTCAAAATGGTGGAAGCTAGGGATTGATAATCCCAACCGTGATCAGTTCCGTGGTTCAGGAAAGTCCCAAGGGGTAGATAAAGGTACACCTGGTAAGAAAGATGAAGTTGTGTGCTACGGTTGCAACAAACCTGGCCATATTCTCAATAACTGCAGGAAATATCGTCCCACGATAAATGAAGTGACACCAGACACTGGTAGAAAGTGTAAACCTGTGGAATGGTCGAATACAGCAACAGCTACGGTAAATGGAGAGAAGGCTACTGTGTTGTATGACACCGGTTGTAGTTTTCCAGCTTTGGTGGATAGCAAATTTGTCAAACCTGCTGATTATACAGGTGAGACCATAGAAGTTCAATTTCCTAATAGGAGTAAAGATTCCCTTCCAGTTGTTTACATCGATCTTGATTCGTCGTATGTGAAAGGACGAATTCAAGCAGCGTGCTTGTCAGGGTTGTCGCATGATGTAATTTTAGGATGTAGGTATATGTTGCCACAGCCTAATCCTATGACGTGTACACCCGTACACGTGGGGTCCGTAGAGACGAGGTCTATGAAGCGAAGGTCAGGGTCGAAGCCGCTGAACCCCTCGACTTCGCCAATAGATAATTTGCTACCTGGTGAATTAAGGAGACTTCAAGAAGAAGATTCTACCCTTAACAGGATACGCGGGTATGCAAAGGAGAAGGTCTTGCGGAACTTACCTGACGGTGAGGTAGAGTTCGCGCTGAAACAGGGTATCTTGTATCGATACGCCCGGAAAGGTTCCGAGAGGTATAAGCAAGTGATTGTACCTCGGTCTAAGAGAGAAGAAGTGCTTAGACTAGTACATGAGAGTCTACTCGGTAGTCACATGGGTGAGGCAAAGACGATAGATAGGTTAATGAGGGAATTCTACTGGCCAGGTGTGTATGGGGATGTAAGGAGGTTTTGTCTGTCGTGTAACAAGTGTCAGCGGGTGGCACCTAAGACCTCACATCGCCCAGTGCCACTAGGAACCACCCCTCTGATTGATGAACCTTTCTCAAGGGTGGCTATGGATTTGATAGGTCCGATAAAGCCTGCGTCAGAAAGTGGTAATTGATATGTGTTAACGATTGCTGATTATGCTACCCGATACCCGGAGGCCGTTGCGTTGAAGAACATTGATTCAGTTGCGGTGGCTGAAGCTTTGTTAGGAGTTTGGTCCAGAGTTGGTTTTCCTGAAGAGATACTAACTGACCAAGGGACGCAGTGTGTTAGCCAGGTGATGGAAAAAGTGAACCGGTTACTTTCCATTAGACACCTGACTACTACCCCGTATCACCCGCGGTGCAATGGTCTGGTAGAGCGTTTCAATGGGACGTTGAAGCAAGCTCTGAAGAAGTTGTGGGAAGGTCGACCCAAGGACTGGGATCGATACCTTCCCGCGATACTTTTCGCGTACCACGTAGTACCCCAAGCTTGTCTAGGATTTTCACCTTTTGAACTAGTCTATGGGAGGATAGTGAGAGGACCCATGGCTGTACTGAAACAGTTATGGACGGATGAGAAGGCATCCGAGGAAGTACGAACAACATATCAATATGTTGTTGATCTCCGTAACAAGCTGGAAGAAGTTTGCAACTTGGCCCAGAATAATCTCCGTGACGCACGTGGACGTCAAGCCAAGTACTATGACAAGAGGGCAAAGGAACGGAAGTTTGAAGTTGGCGACAAGGTGTTGTTATTGTTGCCGTTAGAGCACAACAAACTCCAAGTATCCTGGAAATGACCGTTCGTTGGAACGGAAAAGAAAGGTGGACAGGACTATCGTATCAAGGTGGGAGATAAAGAGAAGTTGTACCACGTTAACCTTCTTAAACGCTATCGTGAAGGGAGACACCTACTGAGTTCGCGGTTGCTACAGTTGTGACTGAAGAACCCGACGACAACGGAGGAGTGGCGGAAGTACTTCCTAGATGTCCTTTGACGAGGACTGAAACTTACGTCGACGTCGTCCTTGACGTAACCTTAACGTCAGAACAACGTGAACAACGTGAAGAGGTGGAGGAGACACTCCACGACTACGCAAGTGTCTTGACCGAAAGACCAGGCATGGCGGACTTGGAGGAGTTCAGTTTGAAGTTACTAGATGAAACGCCTGTGAAATTGAAACCTTATCCACTGCTTCAAGCGAAGTTAGGAACTGTACGGAACGAAATTCGAGCTATGCTTGACTTAGGGGTCATTGAACCAGCCGAATCCGCATATAGTTCACCGGTTGTTTTGGTACAGAAGAATGATGGTGATCACCGCTTTTGTGTTGACTATCGGAAGTTAAATAGGATCACAGAATTCCAGGTCGAAATGTTACCAGATCCTGAGGCCATATTCGCCAGAGTAACCAAAGCCAAATATTTTTCGAAAATAGATTTGTCAAAGTGATATTGGCAAATTCCAGTGCGTAACGAAGACCGTCCAAAACTTGCCTTTGCAACACCAGACGGGACCTACCAATAGGTAATCATGCCGCTCGGGGTCCAGAACGCACGCAGCATTTTCACCCGAATGATGAGGAAACTGCTAGAACCTTTATGAGGGACCGGAGTTTCGAATTTTATGGACGATTTGTTATTGGCGACACCTACCTGGGAAAACCACGTGGTCTTACTGAGAAAAGTTCTGAAACGATTTAAACAGTCAGTGCTCACCGTCCGACCGTCTAAATGTCACATAGGATTTCGGAGACTGACTTATCTAGGACACACCCTCAGTGAAGATACTTTAACCCCAGACAGTGCAAAAGTCGACCAGCTTCGGAACGCCGCACGTCCAACTACAAAAACGGAACTGCGATCTTTGTTAAGACTTGCAGGTTATTATCGTAAGTATGTTGCAAATTTCAGCGCTATTGCTAGTCCGACAAAAGTTATTTGGACAGACGCTTGTAAGAGGGAATTTCAGACATTGAAGGATAGGTTGACATCAGACGCCGTAGTGAGACTACCGGACGTGACAAAGGACTTTGTCTTACGTACCGACGCTTCTGACCGTGGTCTTGGTGCAGTTTTACTGCAGGAACATGATGGGAATTTATTCCCGGTTGCATATGTTAGTAGAAAGTTACTTCCCGCTGAGCGTAATTATTCAGTTACCGAAAGGGAATGCCTAGCGATTATCTTTGGAATCTCCAAATTTCAGCGTTACCTGTATGGGCGAAAGTTTATTCTGGAAACTGACGACCAACCGCTTGCTTATTTGGCCCAATCTAAATTGACGAATGGTCGTTTAATGAGATGGTCATTATTTCTTCAACAATATCCAATTCAACTGCGTTACATTAAAGGAAGTGCCAATGCAGGAGCAGATTGTCTGAGTAGATTAGTTGATTCTGAGGTGAAGAGGTCACTTCAGGACATGTAAACAATGACTTGAAATGCAACTTCAAAATTCGGAGAGCAAAATCCCAGATTTTACTCTTAAAGAAGGGCCTACGTAATGTGTCGAATTTTGAAGAAGTACTGAATCTTCAAGTTGAATAAATTGTGCATTAAAATTTTATCATGGTCAAGCCAGAAAAGTCTCTGAGAAAGTTCACTTTGATATTTCCGTTATTTCATCTCTGAAACATAAAAGGGCCTACGTTTAAGCTTCAGTGGAATTGACCCAGTCATCGTAACGGTATCTTGGCAGAGAGTCGGTTGTAAAGGACCGCATGTCAAGTAATTGATCTTAAAGTAAAGCTAATTGCATCATATTCTCGGCTGTCAAAAACGGATGAAAGACATGATTATTTTGGGAAAAATTTAGGAACAGTTGCTTTCGATTGGTCAGTTAAAATTAAGGCGTACACTTTAGAAATAATGGGGATTTTAAGGTAGCAACTTGCTCAAAATTCTTTAGTCAGAAATCTTGCTTGAGAGAAGTCAGGTTGACTCCGTGGAAAACCTAAAAGAATAGTGTTTTCCCTCGTTAAAAAGTAGAGAGGCCAGATAGCTGTCTTGAAAGGAAAAGACAGGCTATAGTGCTAGGACGCACGGGTTGTGTGGAAAAGAAACAGCATTAAGGTAGGCAATTTTAATTTCCATGGAATTTTCAATTTTGTTGTTTGGTTTTATGCAAATGTGTAGTATTTTATAGGGATCTATGAATTAATTTCCTTTGTCTGTAGGATGATACTGTTTATCATGAGTTAATGATAATAGCATATTTATATATGATTTAGGGATTTGTAAATTAATTTCCTGTAGGATGATACTGTTTATCGTAAGTTAATGATAATTGCATATTTATAAATGATTTTGTAATGTTTAATTAATCCTGCATGTTATTGGTTACTGTAAGCTAGAATTTAGTGAATCTCATGTAATAGTAATCGAGTATTTATCTTATTGAGTGGAACTGACTAGCTAGGCGTAAGAAGTCGTATAGTAACGTATGCAAATATATACGGCAGCATTGTTTGTAAACACCGCGCGTGTTAATTTCTGGCTAGGCGTGGAGCAAGAACGATGAACTGTTTAATTAAGGGCAGACTTGGACTTATATTGCAGTAGTCATTTGCACTAGAGATAACGATTGTACCTTACCTCAAATACAGTAAATTTGTAAAGACCGTTAATCATTAAGTTCATCGTATGTCAGAATTTAGGCAGTGTGGATAGCTATTTACGTCTCTGAATAACGGAAGTAAGAGAATTTTATATATACGGATAGGTGGTGAACATATATAGCTTTAGTCGTAATCTTGTCATTTAAGGGAACAGCTTTCTATATTCCTCCTGAGAAAACCGACGAGGACAGTCCAAGAGGGAAGTCCGCAGATAGAGGGTTCAGAATAGAAGGGTCATGAGAAAGGACCAAGCATATACGCTAGACGTGGAATACACGAAGTCAAAACAGAACGAAGCCAGGTGATGCAAGTCGGGCGTGGAAATTGTACTCTTTTCACCACTCGTTACTATGATAAATGAATCCGTAAATTCAACACTGCTATTAAATTCCATTAATGTAAATCAGTTTGATTGTAATTGCAAGTTTAGCTTATGTATTAATTAATTAAATTTATTTTATTTTATTGTTTAAGGGGGCTCGTATTTGTTTATTTCTTCTTAATAGTCTTGCTTAGTTCTCTGTCAATGTTTTATCTATCTATTCACACTGGGCAATAACATCAAGAGAAGTCATCCCCTTGATAACGATCGCCAAATCAATTAAAAGAGGGGCGAGGCGGGGCCGGGCGGGTCACGCACGCACGTCTCACGTCACTCACTACA
>JAECUM010019351.1:0-49225 GCA_016617855.1 Megalonaias nervosa | reverse complement strand
ATAGCAGCTGCAGCACCAGCTGTTGCAAAGGCAGCTGCGCTAGGTGCTGTTGGAACTGCTGCTGGAATGGCGTTAAAGAAAGCAACCGGACAAGGAATAAAAAAAAAGGGAAGAGGTTTAAGATTACCAGGGACCCCACACTGGTACGGAAAGGGTCTAAGATTACCAGGGACAGTTTACTAATAACACCCATGTCCAATTTTGATTTACTTAATGCTGCTAAGCAATTAAAAATAAAAAATTTCAGAGGTGTTTTATGCGCGATCAATTGCATATGCGACCCAGTGCGTGCCTGGGCCAGAATTTTATCGAGATTAATAATACCGGTTTCATGTTGCATTGCAACGGTAGGTAATTGATCGCGCATAAAAACACCTCTGAAATTTTTAATTTTTAATTGCTTAGCAGCATTAAGTAAATCAAAATTGGACATGGGTGTTATTAGTAAACTGTCCCTGGTAATCTTAGGCCTTTTCCGTACCAGTGTGGGGTTCCTGGTAATCTTAAACTTCTTCCTTTTTTTTTGATTCCTTTTCCGGTTGCTTTCTTTAACGCCATTCCAGCAGCTGTTCCAACAGCACCTAGCGCAGCTGCCTTTGCAACAGCTGGTGCTGCAGCTGCTATTAATGCTGGTATAGCTGCAAGAAGTGGAAATATACCACCCGTTTTAGCGATGTCTTTAATAACCGCTGCGGAAAGATCAAGTCGTACACCAGTCTTTAATCGTTTGGCTTTATTAAAGTGATTATACTGACGTTCAGTCAGCGATAGCTTATTCGGACCACCCGCGAGTTGTTCTCGCTTTAGTGATATTTTCACCGCACGATTATTTTTTGATGATGATTGTAGCTTTTTAATCTGACCAGGAGTCAGACTCACACTAACGTGATGATATGACATTTATAATATTATGAGCGATCTAATTACATGTTTTCTACTGGAGCATTAATAACTCTCATTCGTCCACCAACACCTTCGAGTAACATAGATTTATCGCTGAGTATAACAGCAATTGCTCTGTAATTAGCAATAACTCCTATTGTCACACGAGCTCGAAGATGAATATCTACAACAGATTGTCTGGTTAAATCTAAATGTTCTAGTGAAAAGTAATAAATAGGATACAGCGTTGTAAAATCTAGCTGCGATATTTGTAAACCAGTATCAATGTTTTGATCACGACCCATGAACGACATGAGACGATGATACGCACGTGCTACATGATTATTTTCAAAATTCAGTAATATATCCTCGGATGGTTCTTGATGTCCATTTATCCTTAATGAAATCTCAGAAACACCGAGTTGGTCAAATATCATATGACTATGTGTTTGATCGTTTACTCGTGTATTATTTTGTAATGCAATAAATATGTGTCTTGGTGCAGAAACACCTTGCTGAGAAGCTATTTGCCATGTGAATAAACCATTAATTGTACTTTGAATAGCATCTGTGGTCATTGTTAACCATGACAACGTTGATTTACCGCCTTGACTCATGAAAGATAACAACCGGTCTTCTTCAGATATTGACAGAGTCATCACTGGCATCCACAGGGAAAGTTTTGTTAGTATTACTTTACCAGCATCACCAATAGGTCTCCATAATGCATCATCGTCGGTTGCTTTTCGTACTAGTACAACTGTATGTTTGGCTCCAAAAATAACCTTTCTGACATCTCTACAGAATCCAAAGATATGTGACAGTGGAATCGCACATGAAAATCTTCTACTATTACCGCTTAACATCGCTCGACGTGTTGCAAATCCTAAATTGAATTCTGGATTTGGAAAAGGTAGATCTTCAATAGCAGCAGCAGCAGGAGCAGGAGCTCGATCATTAGGCTGTCGAAAGACTTGATTTCTACTGTCAGGATGATCCGTTGTATCCTTTGTAAACATCATTGATGGACCAGCTGATCTTGAATAATCGTCGCTGTATCTCGCAAGACCAAGTATCGTTGTGGCAACGTCAACGTCTTTCTGGATTGATTCAATATTTTTTCCGTCAATCATGTACGTAGCGCTATCAAATAACGCCATAATACCATTATTAACAAAACCAATCCTAATACCAGGGGCGTATTCGACATCATTTGTCCTTATAATTTCACCTTCAAATTCGATAAATGCTTCAGCGGGTAAGAAATATCTACTTGTATCCTGAACCTGTAGTTCGATTCTTCCACGCTGATTTGGAATTCGGGCGTCATAAGAATAATATTGATAATCGCGCACAGACTCATCTTTGAGAATTGGTGCGTCTATGTCAAACGCGGTGTTAGAAATGCGCTTGAACATCTTTATTATTATCGTCTTCGTCTAACTCGAAGACCACTTCCTGCTATCAGACTAGCGGTTATATTTTTTCCTTTTCCGACATCGGGATATCAGCTAACTCCGCTAGTTTTTGATTAGCGGCTTGATTTATTATTTTACTTACGCTTGCGGGCATCACTTCAGTGCTAGGTAATTTCACAGGTTGAGGTCGTACCGGTCTGCGTATTAATCGCGATAGTCTATTTTTAATTGCTGAAAACGCTTTGCTAGCAATATTACCAACAGCGCCTATACCCTTTTCACGAACATCAATAGCTTTCATTCCTAGTTGCTTTGCAATCGGTATTGCTTTTGGGGCTATTCTTGTAAACAGACCCTGAACAACATCACCTAATCCATCTCCGTAGGTTGCTCTGTATATCGGTAATCGAGAGTTTATTACCCTGACCATGGTAGGTCCACGTTGAGTACCATGCACGATCATTTTATTATTAACTGTTTTTATCACTAATTACATACTTAATCACTATAATAATCGTCGGCGATTTCATTAATAAGGGATCGATACACATTAATATCCATGATGCCGCCACTAAATAATCGTTTACAAATATCAGCTACTTCATTAATGATTTCTGGGGAATTATTACCAGCTCTTTTTCCTCCGATGAGAATTTCTAATCGATCGACATCAGCAAGAACGTTATTGGGGCAAGTAATAAGACCACTTCCTAAACCACTTCCAGTTGCGCCAGGAGCGTCTTGATCTTCTTCTTCTTCCTTTTCTCTTGTTTGGATTAGTTGTAATCTTTTTTCTTGTTGTAGTTGTTGTGCTCGTTGTGGTGGTGTTTTTTGTTGTAGCTCTTGTTGTAGTTGTTGTGCTCGTTGTGGTGGTGTTTTTTGTTGTTGTTGTTCTCGTTGATATTGTTGATATTTTATTATTTGTTGTTGTTGTTCTGGCGATAATTGCATGAAGTTAATATAATTATCTATTGCACGAATATATTCAATATATTTTGGATCACTATTTCTAGCCTGATCAGTTTTATGGTGTATACGAAATATCCATTTGTACCAATCATCACGACCTACAGATTTATCAGAATATTCAGGTTTTAAATACTGTCTTCGATTACTGAAACTTCTCACAGCAAATTTAGCTAATTCTCCTGAATTTTCAATTTCTTCAATATAATCAATAGCAACTTCGGTAAATTTGTCAATCAACACAACTCTCTCCCTCGTTTCTTGTTCTTCTGGTTCTCCTGGTTCTTGTATACGACCCTTTATGTCACCTATTTCACCACGAACTTGTTCAATACCTTCAAGAATTTCCGGAACTGGCATCGCAGCAGCTATTTTGGCTGGAAGTTCACGTAAAATTTTTTTTGTCTTTTTTGTTCTTCTTGCTATTTTTTCAGTTCCTTCTGCTATTTTTCCAGTTACTTCAGCGGTTTTCTCCAACACAGGTTGAATACCTTTAGTGGTCTCAGTGATAGGTTTAAATAATTTTTTTGTATCCTCTTCAAATTCAACTCGAGATTCCTGATGCGATTGTAGTTGTTGCTTAACAGAATCACGAACGGCTAGATATTTTTTAATTGCCTCTAGTCGCTCTCGAGCTAATTTAGCTGAGTGTGGTTCTCCAGTACTCATTATTGATAATATCTATATGGCTGTTTAATTTATAGCAGCAGAGAGGGTGAATGACATACGTATGTGACCAGATTGTGAAAAAATCTGGTCAATTAAAGAAGTTTTCATTATTAAGACAAAAACTTATTTTTTTCAGGGAACCCTTAATTTTCAAAAATAAGGTCTCTACAAAGTTGTAGGGTTCACCCTCTCTGCTGCTGAGAGGCTAATTTGGTACATACTTCTTTCTATACAAGAACAAATGGCATTCATTCATTGTTTTCAGCTTTTAAAGCAGTGGTGATCTATATCACTTTTCAGTGGTAAAAATATAACTGGCTATTTAGTGTTGTTAAAACTGTTGAGATTACATTTGCAAAGGTCATGTACTGTACATCATAACATTAATTGACAAATTCCTTAAGTCCCTATTTGTCTTCTCACTATCAACCAGCCACTGACTAGATTATCATCTACATTTCAGCTGAGCAGTTAGGTTCTGCAACACTGTAACATTGTTTTGTCAAATTGTTGCATTAACATAGCCATATACTTTTTAATTTTAAGCTGACTTCTTCAAAAGATAATAAGGATGCATATGCTAACAAATAGTTATGTATATGCTAATGAGTGAGCATGCATTTTAACTTCTTCCTTAATAATTTGTATCCGATTACACCTCTTTCTTCTGTGCATGTGAATATTTCAGCACACATGAAGAGACTGGTGTTCCTACTGAGGAGGAAGTGGAGGAGAAAAAAGAGAATGAGGAGTAGTGTGTTGAGGTTGTAGTTGAGGAGGAAGAGGAGATTGAAGAAGAAATAGAGGCTGAAGAAGAAGATGTTGGACGGAAGGAGGGAGAGGCAGATGAACAGATTCAGGATGGGAATAGATCAAGAAAGGAAAGGTGCAAAATATTGAATATTTATTATTACTCAGCATACCCTGTGGCTTGTGCCACACCACTTGTACAGTTGTACAGGCTGTTCACAAAATTGAAATTTCCAGGCATCATGAAAGCACCTACTTAATTAAACATGAGAGGTTTCAGTTTACACAATATGAATTCAGCTGTTTTTATTCCCAGCCAAATTACTGAAGAGGCATGTAGTATAACTTGTCTGTCTTTCCTTCTATTGAACCATCTGTCACACATTTTGTGTAAAATTGATTTTTCATGCCATTTTGGCTGTGGGTTCATCCAGATTTATGGATGGATCTAATGAGGTGTCCCTTCTGCAAGTAGGTCATTGTTAACTTTATTTAACACTTCAGTAAGTTTGCATCAGTTTGTTTTTGACATCAATGATGGATGCAGGATCATACAAGTTGAGTGTTTTGGTGAATGTGACACTCTTCTGTTGAAGTAGTAACTCTGACCTATATTTGGTACTAAAAGGACTTTGATTTAGTTATGCATTAGGTATGTTGGGACAGTATTCATATTACAAAAGAGGAGGTAGTGAAGCATTCATGTTCTGTGAACACATGAAAGGTTGTCTATACAAACAATGCCCTCTCTGTGTGTCTGTCACTTTGACTGTCTTTTGTCTATGACATATAAACATGCTACTTAAACCTACTTAAATATAACCATTCCTCAAAACTTTGTTAAAAGCAGATACAGGTACTCAGTCCAATTCATGATCAGGGTCTTGGACTTTGCAAGGAAGCATTTAGAAATTGCCCTTTTAAAAGTCTCTCTGTTGAGGCAAATGAACCATCATTTCATCTAGAACAGATTGGGTTTTTCTATATACTACCAAACCATCCTCTAATCCACTGAGTCCTGTATACTTTAATACAAACCTCTTATGTTTGGAAACCAGATTTTATTTCACCTTTTGGCATATAAATTCAACCTCATCTAGAAACAATCAAATTCAGTCTGCCATTATGGCAAAATTCTGTATTCCCAGAATGCTGTTTTGGTTATGAGAATCCCCCAAAAATAATAATTGATCTTTACCATTACAGTCTCCTTCCAAAAATCACATGTTTAGATTAAATTCAGTTAAATCAAAGCCTTCTCTCAGTGCCACATACCTTTGAATAGATATGATTCAAAAGTTGGAGGAATGATTGCAGCTTCCATTGCAACAAACCCTTGTACCATCTTGAGTCAGTTGCCAGACAAGCTTTGGAAAACTTGAAATTTGACAACCCATTCATATCCCAAATCTAAATGAAACTTGATTTTTGCTCATAAAATCTGGAAAAAGTATACTGTACAGGTGGCTGCCTAGTCATATTTATATGAAGGGTAATGAAAGGGCAGCTATAGCAGCCATTGCTGTTATTCACTTACCCATTTTTGAATGGAAGACTACATATTCAGACTTCAAATGTGATATAAATTGGCATATTGGATAATCTTTACAAAATATTTGGAATGAAAATGGCAGAGATATGCTTTGGAAAAATTTGAGATACAGCTTTCTGAAAATTGAGTGCCACCGATAACTTGAGAAAGCATGTAGATGGGGCCGATATTCACACAACCATTTTCCACATTTCTAAATGGGATACCGATAGACGCTCAAAATCACAAGTCCTACAGAACGTTTTGTGTAGATCATGGATCTGAAATCATCTTGAAGCTAACTTGCATGGTTGGCTCGTTTTATGGCCACAAAACCCCTTTCCTAAGCAATGTACTAATTTTTGTTCAGGATTTTGCAGCAGTCCAACTTCCACATGCAAATAGATAGAGACGAAATATTTGGCATGTAGTGAGGCAATGGATGATACTCCATGATTAGTCTGTAAAAAGACCTGCATCTTCATTAGATTTTCAGATTTTTAGATGATCTCCTAAAATCTGAATCTGAGGGGGTTTAGACTTCATTTCAATGCCTCCAACACATCCAAAATATCATTCTTGATACTCGTCATCTTGATATGTTTTTGATTTTTTTCAATGTTTTTGGTGTATACATAAATGGGTTTGGTCATGTTTTTGGTAAATCAATCTGGGTAACTCAGAGACCCATTCAGTTTGGATTCTGTGACACCAAAAACCATATAAATGATATATTGCAACCTGTTGTGGGGTAATTCAATATTTACAAAACTAAAATCCCAATATGGCAGCAAAAAAAAGAAAAGAAAAAGACAATTTCATGAAAAAATAACTTCTGAATGAGCTAGTACCTTCAAAATCACCAGTTATATTGGAAATTTTGTGTAGATTCCGAATATGCAATGAGACTGGTGATTGTGATTGTGATTGTGATTGTGGTAATTGAGGAGGGTGACTTATAGGGCAGTATCAAAATCTCGAAAGACTGAAAATAAATTTTCTCATCAAGGTCAAAATAGAGCTCACTGATATGCGGGTGTGACGAAACAATCTTGTAATGAAATCAGTTTTCTATATTATCTTCCAAATTAAAAGCACTAAAAAAATACGAACAGCTGACGTCTGAAGTAGGGTAAATATGCATATAGATTGATGTTTATTTGGATACATTTCCAGGCAACAGGCTCAAAAGTTTCCTTTCATCATTGTTACTCAATAAATACTGATGATGACTGTGACCAGAAGCATCTGGAACTTCAATTATACACACAACATTAGAAATTGGTACATGGGTGCCATCATCTTGACTCAGCCAGCTCAGATTACGCCCACTTCATTTCATAAATTTTGGCAAGAATTTCCCTTGCCTCATCAGATTTTCAGTACAGTTGCAATGAATTTCCAGTACAGTTGCAGTGAAACATTCATTATCATAGATAAAGCTACATATTTCCCAGATTATACTTCACTGAACAGTGAAGTAGTACATGGAGTGTCTTCTTGAATAACTACATCCTTGACAATACCCTTCATAAATTCATCCAATATTTTGAACATTCGCAACTTTTCCAGCTTCACTTGGTCTGGTACGAAACAATGATGTGATCTTGTACCTGGAATAGTGTGGATGGTAGAGTATCTCTCTTCCAGTTGGAAAGTGGTTTTGTTCCCTGCAATATCATCAGATGATACATAAATTTTACACCACCTATGGTTTTCACCGCCCATTTGAAAAGATTTGGATTTAGAATTTGGTCCTCTGTGACAGCTTGCAGACTTGCTCCAGTGGCACGCCGCTTTATAGTGCTACCAGTTCTATCATATGGACTCTTTCCATGTGATGTGGGGAAGAAATGCCATGCTGCAGGAATCCCAGTCTTTCACATGAAATGTCAAATTAATGACAAATAGCACAAAGGAATGCTGTTATAAAATAATAATAATAATAATAATAATAATAATTTATGAATAATAATGATAATTTAATAATATATTATATGCTTTATAATTATAATAATTTATAAAGCGCACCAGTCCATATACTATGATCAAAGGTTCGCATTCAGTAACTATGTTAATAGAAAGTTTTCTGAGTTTAAAACATAAGTTTGAACAAAGAGCTGATCAATTATTTTTTTAAAAAAAAGACATTCAAAGATTGTAACCAATTTTAAAGAAATGTTGTTTTAGTAGTTTCTTATACATCTTGGAAAATGAGTCTGAGAATGGAATAGAAGACATGAACTTACTTTTGACTGGTTTTTTGTGCGCATTTCCTGGGTCCATACAGCGGTCTTGCATACTATTGTATCTTGATATATAGTTTTTCGTGATATATGCACAACTTGGAATTCTCATCCAACCATGACCAACCCATCAGGGTTGCAGGTTAAAATCCTACCGTCAGATCAGCCCAGGTCAGCTGCAGTAATGTGTCTTTGGAGAAGCCATTTTACTCAATTATTATGACACTAAATAACCAACTGGTGGTGTTGTGCCATAAAACACCAAACGAAATGAAATGTTTTTTTGAAAGGGATTATCTTCCCAATTTGTTTTTTTCCCCTAATTATTTTATCCTTAAATTTTTAGAACTTTCAATCAGCACTATGTAGTAATTGTTTTCCGGACATGACATTAAACCCTGTACATACATAGGTACCTGCCCAATCATGACGAAAGGTGTTAGTGATTGTGGAACAGTAACCTTCTTTGAAGAACCAGAGGAGGAAATTAGCTATCTGCAGTATAAATGCTTGGAGCTTCATTGATGCAGTTAGGAACTTAAATTGTTGCACATTAAATGAGAAATACCTAATGCAGTGATTATGTATTTAAATTCATTTTTTTTGACAGAGATACATAGATTTATAAGAAAGTTGGTAATTGAATAGTGTCAATAGTTTGAGTATGTGTACTCAGTTACCAACCTTATTGTTATTCATAATAGTAATTCCATCCAAATATGCACCATGAGTTCTAATTATTCTGTGTCAGAGTTCATTAAAATCAACATGCTTAATTTCCGGCTAATATATACACAATATAACTTAAGCAGTACTGTATTTTATGAAACATACTGGACATGTCCAGAGTTACTTATTTTTGACCAACAATAAAATACCCCAATCAGACATAGGGAGTTTCTAATAAGTAAGTATTACTTATTCTTCAAAAATACTTTTAATGAAATTTTGACAATGTTTTTGATCTTATAATGTATTTGAGATGAACAATGTAACAGTTGTGAAACTGTCTCAACCAGGTCTGAGAGTAAACATTATAATGGGTTGAATCATTCTCAGAATATAAAACACATGAAATAATAAATTCAAGAAGCATTGTATTGATTAAAACATTTGTTGATAATTGACTTTGCAATGGCAGAGCAAAGCTAGAGTAGCATGCCAGATTATGACAGCAAATCTTCTCCATCAACCTGAATGCTTCTTTTCCAGTCTTTGTTCTACTGCACCATATATGTAATGTTAGCATTGCAATGGACAGTGGCCTGTGGATTCCAGGACTAAAACCCCCTAGGACAAATGCTATTCAGGGGTAGGACAGAAGCACCTTGATCTTTGATAATTACAGTATTATGCATTTTCAATTTTCATTTCCATAGAAGTGTTTCTGTATTTGAGAATTTTATTCATTTAATGTAATTATGGTACATATTGGTGTCTGTTTTGCACCTTTTGGTAAATTTGTGTAATGTATTGTGTATCTTATGACTATGAAACATTTTAATAAAAGCATTTTATATATTTTTTTATTGATACAATACATGCATATTTTCATGAATATAAAAAAAATATAAACAAATTTATTGAGCCCATCTGTGTATCTCATACTAGGCTACAGATCGTTACTACATAGAACAATCCAACATGCATGGTATAAACAGATTTGTATAGTTATTTTAATGCATAATTAAACCCCAAAAATTCAGCAGATAAACAGTTTTAAAGTACATGTCATTAATACAGAACCATATTGTTTTAGCAAATGTAAGTGTATAAAGATAAGAGAATAAAAATATATTACATACTACTAGTTTGTTATTGACATGTGTTATTGGAACAAAAGTACTCTCACATAATACCTTTTGTTGCTTTGACATTCATTTGTATTTTATTGTGCAGTTCTGGTTCATTACACTTTTTTTCCCATCAAAGACGATTGCACACTTCAGCTTGGATTACTACAATTGTAATCAGTTAACTGTTTAAGCATGTGTTTATTATTACACAATAATAATTTGTGTAGAATTACGTAATTAAAAATATCAAGCATTTAATAAAAAATTCTAATATAATGATTATATTATTTCAGAAGAATTGATAAATAATTTCTTATTTTAATCAAACACAGGGATTGTGTGTAAAAATTGCTGTGATTCATAGCAAATAATTAAAACAAAAGAAACCATAATATAATTATTTATTTCAAGAAATGTAAACTGGGATATGGGCTTTTTTATCTTCCCCCAGAGTGGCCTTTGTCTTAGGGGGCTTTTGTCCTACCCCTGTCAGGGGGCTTCTGTCCTAGGGGGGACCACTCCAGTGGCCTAGTGGTTAGAGTGTCCACCTCGGATGCGGGATGTCATGGGATCGATCCCCAGCCGAGTCATACTAAAGACTACCAAAAATGGTACTAACAGCTGCCTCACTTGGCGCTCAGCATTAAGAGGTTAGTGCTAGGACTGGTTGGCCTGGTGTCAGGATAATGTGACTGGGTGGGACATCATGCTACATGTCTGCTGCATGATGCCCCAGTGCTAGACATCACTATAAACTGCCACACTGCAGACATCATAGCGATATGACTGAAATTTTTTTAAAGCTACGTTACAAATCTAAATCACACACACACACACACACACACACACACACACACACACACACACACACACACACACACACACACACACACACACACACACACACACACACTGTCTTAGGGGGTGTTTGTCCATACCCTGGCCTGTGTGTATCTGGGTGACTTGAGACTGATTTATGCATTTCTGACTGCTCTTTAAGACAAAAACGGGTTGAGTCACATTTGAAGCATATGGATATAGCAATATAATGAATTTAAAACTTAGAAGACATAATATATTCCCAGATTTACCTGCGTTTACTTTTGCTCCATTTATTTTATGCCGATGTATTTTTTGTGTGCATTTTCTTTGCATTCTGAATTTTTCTGTTATTTGTTTTAGCACTTTTCAGTATTATCATGCATTCTTTTTCTATATTATCTCTTGACCTTTTCTTATCTGTACATATATTTTTAGTTAATGTTTTTATCATTAGTTTCAAGTCTTCCCATTATTTTATTGTGTTATAATTTCCTTCTACTTAAAACTCCAGTTAGCATTAGTTTTACCTGTTTACAATAAAATTCATTTTATAATTTTGATTTTTGTCATTTCCATGCTTTGTTCCCAGTTTTTGTCTATCTTTTTTAAACTCACTGTGAAAAGTGATATGCAGTTATGTTTTTAAATCTGTTTTGCATTCTTTTATATGTTTACAGTGTAATATTGTATGTAATTTGTAAGTTCTATGTCTTTCATTTTGTTTATATATGTACATGTATTGTCTTTTGTCTTTGTTTTGTCTCCAGTATATATCTACCCTGTTTTAAGATACATTCTTTATATGCTTTAATATAAGCTTATCTTTTATGTTGAAAAGTGTACTTCTATTAATTTCTTTCTCTATGTAATTCAAATTGGCTCCTAATATTATGTTTTCCATCAAGTATTGTTGTTCATAATTATTTAGATCATTTATATATTTGACTTCAGTATTTAGATGGTGCATATGCAGTTATGAAATTGTAGTTATTTTTTTAACATTAATTAGTCTCCCATTAACAATTTTCACAGTATTTATAATTTGACATTGTGATTTGCACCATTTATTTCACATTAATATTCCTACTCTTAATTTTTTCATGTTTTTTTTAATTGCATTTAATTTTTTCTTCAATATATAATCTTGTTTCATTTATGGTGCAGTGTGTTTCCTATAGAGATATATTGTCATAACTGTTATATAATTGGTATAATTTATTGACTGACATAATGTGGAGATATAATTTATATTTTATGGACTTAAGTTCCAGAGGTAAGATGGTGGGAGGAAGGAGGTACATATATGTGGCAGTAATCAAACTGTTCCTGACATATTGGGTAATAAATGTATTTCGACAGTGGCATTGTTTGGTGCTTTTGTGTGTATGCCTGAGTAGACATTGGTAGACTTTTCTGTGCCTAATTATGTAGGTAAATTAATTGATTTATAAGTGATTAATGGGAAACTTTTTTGCCACAGCATTGTTTGTGTGCTTGGTTGTAAATGTGGTTGACTGAGCAAGCATCTGTTGGCTATTGTAAACCCTTGACTAAGCAGGCATTATACACAGGATGCATTGCAAACAAACACAAAGAAGTTAATTGGCTTTATTGTTGATGGTTGAGTAATAATTAGATTCTTAATTGTCAGTTTTTGTAAGAGCTGACAGTTTTCATAAGTAAGTAAGACTCAAAATGCAGTGATTGGCTGTAGACACATTTATAATGTGAAACTTACCATATTGTTTGTTCATATAAAGACAGAGAGGTATGACATTTGTTTCTACAAGAGTACAACACATCTGGACAAATTTTCAAACTATTGTTCGTATTGGCACTAAAACTTTTTAGTACTCCAAGAAATTTGTGAAATTTTAAAAAACATTGTGAGCCATGTCATGTTCATGTTATATTTGAATTCAAAGCATGTTATAATAGAGTTTCACTTAACTAATATTAATATTTCCCTTAATATTTTTACAGCTGCATCAGAGTTTGCAAACAATCTTGTCCACCTTGGAGATGCAAAAGCAACAGTTGGATGTGTTTCATCAGAGGATGTTAGAACAGCAGGATTCATATATGGGCTTGCAACGACAGCAGCATGAGCGTGAAACACTCCTGCAGGTGGCACAGGAGTCACAGACAAGCATACAAGAACAAATGGACAAGCTTGAACAGCTTTTCAGCTCCAACTTGGGGCATCTCTTCTCCCAGCATGCACAGAAGGAGCGTATCCTTTTTCTGTTAAAATATTATATAATTTATGGACAGATTAGAATTTTCTCAAGAAATGTGGAATTTCAGATTTATAGGTCATGTTTGTAGATTATAGTAATCGGAGATGTGTAAGAGTTAATTCCTTTTCCTATTTGTTCCTCAAGGGCATAAAATAATGACTAAAAGCTATTTTGGTACCAAAAGAGAAAATTTAAGTTTACCTTCATTATCTTTGGAATGTGGGAGATATTATGGTCTTAATGTATTGATTTGACCAGTGTTCTACACTACCAGGAAAGTAAGAATAGACCGTATATTCATACAATACCAGGCAAAATTTTACTGAACATTGCCCATTAACTGGGTTGACATGAGAGTTCTTTCCACCCAACACAATGTAGATAGGATAAATTTATGGAACTGTTGATCACATCAGATTTAAATAAAAGATTGTTTTCTGTCCTTACTCAGTGTGGTTCTCATGCAGCTATGCTGGAACGTATGTAATACATAATTGCATATTTATGTGTTGGAGAATTTTTTGAATGCATGCATATATATGCATGGAATGTGATGGAGGGAAAAACAGGAACCATAAAATGCCTTAATGTATGGTTTGTAGAGCACTACATTCTTAACTACCATTTGTTGTTATGGCAATGACTGCATTTATTTTCTTGCTGTAATTCATTTCTCACTTAAAATTTAGTAGAATAGCTTTAAAAAAATTCCATTTAGTATCCCTGTTGTATGAGAATGCCATTTAACTTTATCATTGTATCCTTGACTTAACGTTCAGATCAGCGAGTTCAGGACTTGTTGAAACAGATAGAGGCCAGAGAAAAACTGAAACAGGACCAGCTGTATAGCACTGTGACTGAGACCATTAACACAGCTGTAGCCTCCAGCTTAGAGAAGGTGGTACAGCATGAGATCAGACAGAATATCCTCCCAGGTATAGCTTTATCAGTCCATTTAACCTTTGTTATAGTGGTATGGATGCATTTATGGATTTACAAGATAGTTGAATAGGCAGTGCATTTGGCCTTCACCTGATTAATGATGAGTTTGATCCCTGGGTTCAGTAAATGCTGAGCTGGTTGGTGCCCACCTAGGAATTGTTTTTCTTGGGGTCCTCTAGTTTTCAGACAGGTGATTTATATTCTTTGATCAAAATTTCACATGTTTCCAGACCATTACAGCTTAGAATTGCTAAAAGTTACTTTGAATTTGTAAGAATCAAAGTTTTATGTTTTTTTGGGGGGGGGGTTTAAAAAAATTGTCAGAATAATAAAATAAAGTAAAAAGTTGAGCAGCAGTGTAGGCTTATGATTATAGATAAGACTGCTGCATTTATGTGAGCCTTGGTAGCCCTGTAGCTTGTGTACCATTATTGCAATCAGAAGGAGGTTGGTAGCCCTGTAGCTAGTGTACCATAATTGCAATTAGAGGGACCTTGGTAGCCCTGTAGATAGTGTACCACAATTGCAATCAGAAGGGCACATGTTCAGGTCTTTCCATTAATCAGCTCAGGTCAGTTACTGTAATGTGTCCTTTGGCAAGGAAAAATTACTCTTATTGCCATGGTGATAAATAACCTACATGTAAATTATAGTGCAGGAAAATATTAATCCAAATCTAACCATGTATGTACAGACCTAATCCTGCTGTTATTTAAAGAGAAAAAAAATTGCCATGTTTATTGATGAAAAGTCCATTCTTGATGATAAGGCCCATCCCTACTCTCCCCCAACTTTGGCAGATGTTTACTTTGGATATCTTTTTTGGACGATAAGCCTCTTCTCAACATTTTAGTATGCCCATCTTTTGGTACAGCATATTATGCTATTACTGTCCTTCTGTCTGTTTATAATGTATTCCTTTTCTGCAAAATAGCTTTAGTTCGATAGCACCTACCTTGTCCAAACTATGCAGGTAAGTTCTTGTTGATGAAGGAAGGAAGCGTATCATTTCTTGGGGTCAAAAGATCACTGACTGAAAGAAGAGAACTGATTTCTGCACAATACAATAGTTTTGCATCACAGATCTGGATCAGTGTTTTTGGATTCCTTGTACTTGGAATAAGAAAGAAACTGATCAGATGTGGGCTGAAATGGTCAAGGAGAAGGAAGAAAAAATACTTATGCGCAATAACTTTAGTTCTACATCACAGACCTAAGAGTATAAACATTGTTAATGGCTTGTACTTGCAGTAAGGTATTAGACTATTGATTTGGGTCCAAAGGTCAAGGTCATCAGATAAAACAAAGATTTCAGCACAGAAATATAAATTCATGACTATATACCTTAAAAATTTGTTGGCAGTTTTACATTTTGGATGAGAAAAGAAGCCTAATGGTTTTTGCATAATACTTGAAGTTCTGGACTTTGTACCTTGACCAATGTTTGTTGATGGGCTTGCACTTATGTAAGGAAGAGACCTTTTGATTTTGAGGTCAAAAGGTCAAGGTCATGGTTAGCATCATTGTGTCTCAAGGAAAAGTTGGTTTTGCAGACTCACTTTTGTTCTCGGGTTAGATCCTTGACCAAACTTTTGTGGATGGCTTGCACTTAAGTTCATAAATGAACCTATACATGTTTAGGGTCAAAGTTCATGGTGAGTCTAATCCAAAGATAATATTTTCATTCACAGTAAGTTTAATTCAAGACCACATAACCTGACTAGAGATTTAGGTCATTGAGACCCATTGGTCACCACAGTAACAGTGCTCTGCTAGCACCTACTTAGAGGATAAAAAAACCTAGAATGTGTGTATAATGTGCCATTCATGGTAATGTTGTTGACAAATTATAAAGCTGGTCACCTAGTCTTATGATTGCAGAAATACTTTGGGTTAATCAGCATAATTTAAAGGGGAGGTAAGCATGGAATGTTGACATGATTTATTTTCATTATGATCATAAATTCCTTGACTCACCATCCAAGAAACTTACAAATATTGGTATACCGCAAGTAGTATTCACAGTACTTTGTTAGTTTTCAGAATTTTGTAAAATAAAAAACAAATGCATATCAGTCTTTATTGCTACATTTCATTTTATTTAATTAGAAATACAAATTTATTGAAATATATATATATATATATATATATATATATATATATATATATATATATATATATATATATATATTAACATATTGATTTGCACATCAGAATACAGTCTGTGCAAATTTTAAAGTTCTGTTACTTTGATATTTCTTCACCTTCCTGTCTCAGGTGTGACAAAATCACTCGAGCCAGTCAAGGAACAGATACATCAGGAGATGGCCCAGAAGTTAACAGCCACAGATTCCCTACTGAAGGACAATATTGCCAAAATGGTTATTTCACGGGTGAGTGGTGGGTTTAAAATTGCTGCAACTCACTTCATCAAACTTAGGTTATTCCATTTTAATTTGCTTTGGTGGGGTTGAACCTTACATTATTTTTAATCCCCTCATCAACAGAGTTGTCAAGGGGAACCTCTTTTTTTGCCCATGATCATTCATGTATTCATTAATTTGTTACCCTTGCACAGGGATGTCGCGTGGCTTTGCCAATGTTTCAGTTTCATCTTTTTTACTTATAGGTGACAAAATATAGCATCTGGTGATTGTTTGGGTGACATTTTTGGGGGTTGTTTAAACTTGTACATACAGTCTTGGGTTTGGAATAGAGAAATTGAAAGGCACTGTGAAAGGAAGCCGCAAACTCAGAATTAAAATGCACTGGAATCTATCTATTGTTACATAAACAAATCTTTCGTTCATACTGACAAATGCATCTTAACAGCTCATTTTTGCATTATAATCTGCTTATGCAGACACCTGGCCTGGGTAATGTAGGATGTGACACACTGAGATATATAGTTCTGCTGAAAGAAAACTGATTACCTTTGAAGCACCAATTGTTCTTAACAAGTTCTAAGCAAATGAAAGACACCCCCCCCCATCTGTCTCAATCAGTGTGTTACATTTATTTGATGATACCGCTGCAGTAACAAACTGGCATTTGTTTGGTCCTCAAAAGTTTGCATTTAGCAGTGACTTTAATAACACATGCACCCTTCATCAAAGCAAGTCAACTTCAATAAAAACAAAACACCTTTCATCAAAGAAAGTCAGCACCAAACTTAAATAAAAGCAATGGAATCTTATTGGTTGTTGCATTTTCCAAAGTGATTGGAACACTTTTATTGTGCAGTGAAAGTCTCTGTTGTGCAGGAAAAATGTTTTTGCTTAAGTTTGCTACCGAAGGCGGCATAAAAATCTTTTGAAATCATAGATATATGGTCGCAAAGATGTTTGTTAAACTTTTTAATTTGTTCACATTTTCCTCTTAATAGCCTCATAGCAACAAGAAATCTCTCTCTCAATTATTTAGTGACACACGCTTGTTGACAATGAGATAGAGATCAAACGAGGACTAATATTTTTTTTACATATGAGTTATATGTGTTTTCTAACTGGATGTGAATGACATAAAAAATTTTCTAACATGTGATCCATACTCAAATTCATGGATTTTTCTTGTACATATCCTGTGCTTTATGCATTATGGATTCTTCTACACAGTTGTAAGTTGTCAATACACACTCGGTGTAAATCCTACTCACTGACAAAAGGTTACCTCTTACAAATTTCACTTCAGTGTGAAATTTCATTTTTTTCTAGCCCTCCCCCCACTTATCTCAGCATCAGCTCAAGTCAACAATATTACCTTGGTCACAGGGATATCAAGATAAATGGGTAGTACTGTATTATGGAAATGGTGACATTTTTTGAAAATTGGCAGCAAAATATTGAGGTTATCGATTTTTTGGTGACAACTTTATTAATGCCAGCGCCATCCCAGCTTGCAGTACTTTCTGTTATCCCTTCATTATGTTGGACCAGTAATTAAAAAACAAATTGGTTCATAGATACATCTCTGGAAGAGTAAATCAATCATAATAAAAGTTTGTTCTGTGACTTAATTTACGTGCTTGAGTTGCTATATCATTTTCAAGTTTTAATTTGTTATACCCTCAGTATACTGGATTCTGTTTCACTTACATTTATGAAAATATGTAAGTAGATACAAAAGAAACTTAACCATATGAAAACTTGATCACTGTGACCTAATTTACATGCTGAAGTGACTTCTGTATTTTAAGTTGTGCATTCATTGCGCCATTAGTGTCTTGGACTTAATTCACCAATGCTCATGACAATTGGTATGCAGATACATATCCACAGTATTAACTCTGCCAAACTTAAATTAGGTCACTGTAACCTAGTTTGCATGCTTGAGTGCTTTTCGCATTTTCAACCATTCATTCATTACACTCTCAATATATTGAACTCATTCACCCACACACATGATTTATCTGGACGAAAGTATCTCAGCTATACCAACTTCAGGTCAGTTTGACCTAATTTACATTCTTGAGCAACATTTGTATTTTCAGCTGTTTGTTCATTATACCCTCAATATCTTGGATCCTACTTCTTATACTCTTGTGAAAATTGTCACATAGACACATCTGGATAAAAGTTACTCAACAAGTCAAAAACAATGTCACTGTGACCTAATTGTAAACTTGTGACTTTTGTATTGTCAGCTGTTCATTTGTTACATCACCAGTTGTCTTAAAAGATATTTTTTGCATATACCCATGAATGTTTGTATATAGTTGCATCACAAGAAAAATAATTATACCATACAAAACTAAGTGTAATTCATATGCTTTAGTGACTTTCATATTTTCAGCTGTTTGTTTTTTATACCCCAATTATCTTGGACCCTATTTCACATCCTTTCAGAAAATTTTTTAATACATCTCAAGGAAAGTAAATCAAATATACAAAGCTAGGTTAGTTTGCATTAATTTTCCTGCTCGAGTGAATTTCTTATTTTGCTCACACATGAAAATTCTTATGTGGGTACATCTTCATGGAAGTAACTCTAACATACTAAAACTAATTCAATGCGACCCAATTTTCATGCTCTGGTGACTTTTGTATTTTCAGCTGTTGGTTTATTAATGCCCTCAATATCTTGTATGCCATTTCACCTACACTCAAGTCAGTGGCCTGTTGTCTTCTCCAAACTGTCATCATTTTACCCCTACAGATATTTTAATGAAATTTGACCCATGTCCATACCTTATCATCCAGTGATCAAGTCCCTAGTTCAGTGGTCAAAGGCATTTGCAGAGAAAGGGTCACGTGTCAGGCACATCATGTTTCTTTTTATTATGCATCTTAACTGGTCTTTTTATTTCAGCAAACCATAGATGCCATTGGGATGGCTGCAGGGAATGCCATATCCACCCCTGCCCAGGTGGCCTACAAAGAGACATTCCAGAATATCATTATTCCATCCTTCGAAGGAGCCACCCAGGCCATGGTGCAGCAAGTCAATGACACATTCCAAAAAGGAACTAGAGAATGTAAGACCTAAACTTCCCTTTTAAAGAATAAGTCATCAAATTTGCTAACAGTAAATACCTGGTACAACCTTGTATGGTGTGTCTTAAGAAATAACTGAACTTTTTTAGCATGTGATTTTGGTAACCTTACATGGATTGATAGCTGAGTAGGATTTGTTCTGGTTATTAGCATTTGTCAATGTGACAGAAGAACACCAAGTTCCCAACAGTTATTCAAAATAAAAGCATGCTAATCTTTTATTTTAGCTTACTTGTAAAAATTAGTGTGTGTGTTTTGGGATTTGTAACCTAGCTTTAACAATTTTGCTGTCATATCGCTATGATATCTGCAGTGTGGCAGTTATAGTGATACCCAGCACTGGGGCATCATGCTGCAGACATGCAGCATGATGTCCTACCCAGTCACATTATCCTGACACCAGGCCAACCAGTCCTAACACTAACCTCTTAATGCTAAGCACCATTTTTATTTGTCTTTGGTATGACTCTGTGAGGGTTCAAACCCATAACCTCTCTTGATGAGTACTATGACCTCTTTATGCAAAAAGTGTGTCACTTTAATCCATATTTGATGCTTGATTATCTTTTGGTTAAATTTTGTTAGAAGTTTATTTATCATGACCATGTTGTTTTTAGTCTTTTTTTTTCCCAGTATAATACTGTTGTACCTGAAATCATAAAACTTAATGAGAGGCTGCATCTTGATGATATCTGCACCTTTGTTTTAAAAGTATGCCCAGACTTCACACTTTACTGACTGGTTCAATTTTATGTTTTTACTGTTAAAGCTTGAATTCAGGCCTTGTGTTCTGTAAAATGCAGGAGAGTTGTGAATAGCTCTCCTTTTAGTGTTGAGGAGAGTTATTTACTGTCCTCAGCTATGAATGCAACTGTCACTGCATATTTTTGGCAAATGCCTGGCACAAATTTTACACAATATTTTTGTCACCATTTCTTCACCATTGATCTTGTCAGTATTGTATCCAAACACGGGAACATCATTGCAATGTGACCAACTGTGCCTTTTATCATTTTAGCAGATGAATTTTTGTATGCATACTTGCAAAGAAACAGTGATGGCTGTTAAAATAATGTCAGTGAAGTAAAATTGCATGTTCAAAAGATAAAAACTGGTTTGATATGATGTCACCAAATAAGCAGAATTGTTAGGAATAATAATAAAACTAAATGAAGATTATTAAGACCTTGCCGCTAAAATATTTACGACATTGTAATTTGCAGCACATGACATCATTTATTAAAATGGTGGAACCAGTGAACATATTTGTGAAAGGCAACTGCCATGAAATCTTGGATAAAAATTGAAACATTTGCTCATAAAACATCTGGAAATCTTTGTTTTGAACAATAAGATTAGGTAGAGCAATGGACTGCTCTCCTGGAAACAATTTAAGGAGCGCACCAGAGCTATCACACTCTTCAGAACACAAGCCCTGTTAAATTGTTAGACAAAATGTTTGTTTACTTCTCTCTCTCTACTGCGCCCATACAAAATCAATTACTGACCTACATTTAACATTTTACTGGCTTTGCATTATGTTTTTAACATGCTGTGTACATGGTGTCCGTTCTAGAATCATGAAACTTGGTGAGGAGTTGTAGCGTGATGAACACTACTTCCTCATTTTGGTAGTAGATCAGTGTGTCCCATAGTTTACTCCTCACTGAATCATGATATTGATGATATTAGTCTCTGTCACTACTACACCCATACAAGAAAACAAGGTCATCATGACCTCTATTCTGTCTTTTACTGGCTTTGGTTATGGGGGTTTTTTTTGCATTTAGCTGATAACCATACCAGTCTTTATTACATTCTTTCCATACTATTTTACCAAGAATCATAAAGCTTGACCAGTAGATGCATCTGAATAACTTCTACAGCTGTTTTGTAAAAAGAGGTCTTTGTGACATATATTTCATGTGTCAGTGACTTGAAATTTGGAGTTAAAAGTTCATTTATTGCTTGCTGTTTAGGATCCAGTCATGAAACTTGATGCTTTATTAACATTGGTTTGTTATTTGTGTTTATGATAACATCGATCCATTCATGCTTGACCTGTATACTTCCTTGCCTACTCAGAAGGCCCTTTCTGACCAATGTGGCTGGAACTTGGAATAAATATGTTTATTTAGTTGTCAATTTTCCATAGTAATAGCAACACATATTTTGTGATATGTTACCTTAAGAAGGTTAAAAGTGTATTGTATAGGAATTAGATTAGTGGACCTTATGCTGATGATTTTCATGAGGCCTCAGCTGTAATGGCTAGTAAAGGTGATTATTGATGCATGAACTGTTTGTCTGCTGGTTTTCACTGCAAGGTTGAGAGCCTTGGGTGGCTGATTGATCTAAGGTACTCACATTTACAGATAACTGACATCTCACCTCTGTCTGTGTGGGTTTGAGTCTCAGCTCAGCCACAATCATCTCACCTCTGTCTGTATGGGTTTGAGTCTCAGCTCAGCCAACACACTGACATCTCACCTCTGTCTGTGTGGGTTTGAGTCTCAGCTCAGCCACCATCATCTCACCTCTGTCTGTGTGGGTTTGAGTCTCAGCTCAGCCAACACACTGACATCTCACCTCTGTCTGTGTGGGTTTGAGTCTCAGCTCAGCCAACATGCATCATCTCACCTCTGTCTGTGTGGGTTTGAGTCTCAGCTCAGCCAACATGCATCATCTCACCTCTGTCTGTGTGGGTTTGAGTCTCAGCTCAGCCAACATGCATATATTCAACAGCTTGCCATTAGCTTTCTGTGGGTTGGTGGTTCTTCCTCGGGGTTTCCCAGGTTCTTCCTTGGCCAAATATACTCATTGCCATGTATTGCCTATCATGTGCTGAAAAATTCATTAAACCCACAAAACAGTATGACCACTCCACGGTTACTCAAAGCCTAGGACTTTCACCCAGTAAAATCTGGCTTCTAGGGTGGACAATGATATCTTCTCTAGAAGATATTAAGTACAGTAATATGTAAAACATAATAATAAACAACATGAATCTTTCATTTTTATCAACGCATTATAGTACCTGTACTATGAGACAGAAAAGAATATTCTTGATATTGTTTTATTCTTTTATGCCATTACAGTATGTATATTGCCTTGTTACAGTATGTAGGTAGATAAGTGGTTTCACAATATTTCAGCATTGTACTGGCCATATAATAGTTGAAATATAAAATTGTGAAAGATATGACATTCAAAATGTAAAGATACTTTTTGTTTTAGATGTGACCCACAAGCCATAGGTTGCACATGTCTGTAATAATATACTATAGAAAGATAATTGCAAAATGCAAAACTTTTATGTTGGTGTATAAAATAAAATGTAATAAGACTCATTAATATTCCAAATTGAACTTAATCTGCATAAATGTTTTTTATGGTAGGATTCATTCATTTTAAGTATACAGTTTATATCTAACTGTTTGAACAAATGTAAAGTAGAATCCTAGTTTCCTATTTTGTGTGATTTAATGGCTGATTCAATGAACTGTTACCTAACATATCATTCAGTTCTTTATTTTTAATTCAGTTAAAGAAATTAGTGGATTAAAAAAAAATGGTATTGTTTTATATGGGCCTTGGCAATTATAAGGCCCTTGATTTGTGAAGGATTGTGTATCCTGTAAAATCAGAAGTAATTGTGTGGATAATTCTTTAGTTTTAGGAGGTAAGAGGTGTTTTTGTGGCAATACAATTTCATGGGGTCAGGTGTGTGTGTGTATGTGATTTGGATTTTTAACATAGCTTTAACGATTAGTTATATCACCACGATGTCAGCAGTGTGGCAGTTTATAGTGATGTCTAGCACTGGGACATCATGCCGCAGACACATAGCATGATGTCGCACCCAGTCGCATTATTCTGACACCAGGCCTCTTAATGCTGAGTGCCAAGCGAGGCAGCTGTTAGTACCATTTTTATAAGTCTTTGGTATGGCTCAGCTGGGGATCGAACCCATGGCTTCCTGCGTCCGAGGCAGATGCTCTAACTACTAGGCCACTGGAGTGGTCTATGGGGTCACATTGTTCACCTTAATGAAAATCAATTAAAACATATTTGGTGGTTGATTTAATTTTATAGATATTTGTTACAAATAACAAATAAGAAAAGAACATAAATCTTCCACAAATATGACTTTATACTGCATTTATCACTATTCAGAATAATTCTAAAAAGAAATAATAGATAAAATACAGATTATACACAGTAGGTATATTATTACATGAATCAGTCACAGATTTGGTATAGTTTTTTAACATTAGGGGTTGTAATAGTGTTTAGACAAGTCATTCACTTTTACCTTTGTTCAGCCCTTGGTTCTAGCACATTGCCTTTTTAAAGCTGGTTGTTTCCTCAAATTTATCAAGTTTTTTCACCCTCACAAAAAACCCAAACAAAAAATGAGTTGAGAAAAAGGGTCTAGTGCTATCACCATTTTGCCTATAATCAGCTTGAACCTGTGCTATCTATGTATAATAAATAAACTTCTGATTTTAAATTTAAAAATGTATGCACCATTCACACATGATGCAAATTTGTTTTCACTGCTGTTCACAGATATAAAACATCTAGATGCACAGCTGGATCAGGTGAAACAGAAACATCTTGAGGCTTGCGATCCAGTTGTGTCCGAACTTCGACAACTGACAGATTCATTCCAGACATCAGTAGAGAGGATACAGAGTCATGTCCTGACCACAATACAGACACAGCTCAAGTCAGAACTACAGTCCTCACTGTCAGGGTCAGTCTTATTTTAATACTAAATACAGACACAGCTTAAGTCAGAACTTCAGTCTTCACTGTCAGGGTCAGTCTTATTTTAATACTAAATACAGACACAGCTTAAGTCAGAACTTCAGTCTTCACTGTCAGGGTCAGTCTTATTTTAATACTAAATACAGACACAGCTTAAGTCAGAACTTCAGTCTTCACTGTCAGGGTCAGTCTTATTTTAATACTAAATACAGACACAGCTTAAGTCAGAACTTCAGTCTTCACTGTCAGAGTCACTTTCATCTTAATACTATAGTTGTTGAAGTTTTTTTAAACTTGCATCACTTAGATGTCAGATAATTGCACAGAATGTGAGATGATTGCAAAATGTAATTCATTTTAGGAAAATACTAAATAAATTTGAATGAAACTTAATTGTGCTTGGATTTTGGAAATCATATGAAAGTTACTTCTCAGTATCACATTTTTCTTATGTTCATGTTAGTGGACAAATAAAACATAAGCAGTCTTTTGTTGAATGCTGGCAGCAGGGGTGATTAAGATTTACTTAAAAGTTTTGCTCAGTTTGGGTAAAGATTTTCATGAGCTAATATTTTTTTTACCATGGATGAATTATGTTCTTTCCTGAGATGCAGCATTAATGTGCATTTGACCTTGGAGTCAAGGTGACAGAAATGTTTGATTTGCGTTTAGGTTTAGTGTAAGATTTTCATTTGCTTTTATGCCTTTATAGATTCGGTTCTTACTAGTGATGTTGCATTTTAAAGCAAAGAAACACTCACTCACATCTTTGACTTTGGCATGAAGATTATAGACATAGATTTGAATTAAAATTGATTAAAGATTGTCTATTGTTTTTATTTTCTTGACCTCCTCATGGCATTTTTTTGTACATGGGATGTCACATTATAGAACAAAGACATTTGATTTCTATGATACACTTGCTCACACATTTTCCTTTTTAATCAACATCAGAGACATGGAAAGAAAGATACAAGTTCAAGGTTCAAAACAGGTCTTTAAGTAAGGGCTTGACATGCAGTTGATGGCTTTCTTGTTTTATATAGTGTGATATAATTGTCTGATTTTGTGTGTAGGATGCAGGAGACGATTGTTCGCTATGTTAGGGATGCTGTGCGAGAGGAAGTATCCATGGCTGTTAAGGAACAGTGTGCCAGTATCAGTGAGAGTGTCCTAAAGGCCATGAGATCAGGGGCCGTAACTCCTGTCCAGGTGACACCTGATCCCCAGCTAGCCAAATCTCAAATTCTACATCTTTTACAGCAGGGCCAGTGGAATACAGCATTTCATCAGGTATTTTAATCTTTCTATATTTTATAATCCTTCATTTGCATCCGTCTCTATATGCATGTACAGAGGTAACTACAGGGTTCCTAAATCCTCGTGATTTTTTAAGGAGGTCCTGGAATCCAACTGGAATTTGAATTCAACTAAAATATCCTGGAAACCTCCTTGGAAATTACCTTTTATCATAAAATATCCCGGACTTTGATACTAAAGAGCTAAACTAAAAATTTGTTAGAGAAAATACATTATTTTTGAAATGCAACTTTGCTGTGAGCGATTTTGCAATGATTGTCATATTATGTCAGTAGCAATAGTTGAGTCTGGTAACTAAGAGATTTTTTGCACATATGCCTTCAACTGCAGTATTGTGTCTTTCATGAAAATATCAGACTTTAAAAGTGACTCCTTAAATGTGTCATTTTCTCCTTAAAAATCTCCTGGAAAACTCCTGTATAATTAAAATCATTTTGGTGCAGGAATCCTGTATCATGTTAAGGTCAGAAATAATTATAAACACATTGAGATTTGATGAAGATGAATTGTAGAATAGGGATTGAGATTCTTGCTGGTAAATTTGTTTGAAGTACACAAAGCACCTTTATGCTGCTTATGGGATGAGTCAACACCTTTTTCTTGGAGAAAGTTGATGTTTCTGTAGCAATTTGATTCTGTCGATAAAAATATTCACTTACTTCAAAATATTAACATCATAATGAATGCATGCAATTTGAGTCTGTTGGTAAAAATATTCACTTACTTCAAAATATTAACATCAAAATGAATGCATGCAAAGTAGTTGTTAAGTGTAAATGGCATGTTGGTTTATGAATTCTAAGCCAATGAAATAGGGGCTCCAGGTGTCTGAGTGGTCTTAAGCTCATGCCTTTACCAATCACTGCCATGTCACCATGGTTCATATGGGTTTAAGTCTCTGGCTCAGCCAATGCAGGTATGTAAGAAAGCTTGCTAGTAGTTTCCCATTGGTTGGTGGTTCTTCCAGAGATTTTCTGGGTTCTTCCTCCACCAGTTATACTGACTGCATGTAACCTATCATGTGCTGAAAAATGGAATTAAGCCCAGAACAAAACAACCAATAAAATATTGATACATTTAAAATTTGAAGGAACAAATGCCATTTTGTAAAAGGGTGATGCTGAAACCCTTCATTACAAGCTACTGACATTGCATTGTCCAAATCATTCATTGTTTTGCAGCCACATGTGTCTTGATGATCCTTTGGTTGTTCTGACATAGACAAAGATGTTACTCCTGTTTGTCTATCAGTCAGTCCAAGGCCTTGTCACACATCTGTTCGATTTGATTCATTGCCATTTTTGATATCATTTAAGTAAAGTTTGATATGGAACCTAATATCAAGATGACCTAGGTGAAAGTTGATTGGTACTTTTTTCTGTCACACATTGAGGAAATGCCTTATTTATTTACAAATTATATCACAATAATTGGGGCACCTGTGTTTTCTGAACACAGTGTAGTGATTTCAACATTTTTCACCCACTTTCAGACAAGTATAAAATTGTGTGAAATCAGGGTTGCAGGTAGTATTAGCATTTATATGCAGTATAAACATACATTATATTAAGAATTTTGTTGTTCTTTCACATCACTATTATATATGTTGGAGCCTAAATGAAAACAAGATGCATAAATGTAGATATAAAAAATTATCCCCTTTCCAAAGTCATTAGGTGGAGAAGAAAACATATCATTTGTTCATTTCTGAACCCTTAACATTTTGTTACCCCCTCAACATGTCAGACTCTATGTCACCTACACTTATAAAATTTGGTATTTGGAATTTTATTACCCCTTCAATATGTTAGACCCTATGTCACCTACACCTGTAAAATTTGGTATTTGGAATTTTATTACCCCTTCAATATGTTAGACCCTATGTCACCTACACCTGTAAAATTTGGTATTTGGAATTTTATTACCCCTTCAATATGTTAGACCCTATGTCACCTACACCTGTAAAATCTGGTATTTGGAATTTTATTACCCCTTCAATATGTTAGACCCTATGTCACCTACACCTGTAAAATTTGGTATTTGGAATTTTATTACCCCTTCAATATGTTAGACCCTATGCCACCTACACCTGTAAAATTTGGTATTTGGAATTTTATTACCCCCTCAACATGTCAGACCCTATGTCACCTACACCTGTAAAATTTGGTATTTGGAATTTTATTACCCCTTCAATATGTTAGACCCAATGTCACCTACACCTGTAAAATTTGGTATTTGGATGCATCTCAAGAAAAATAACTGCCATTTCAAAATAAGGTTACTTGGACCTAATTTAAACTTTTGTTTGGAGTTGCTTTCATATTTTCAGCTGTTTATTCATTATACCCTCAATATTTGATTTACACAATTGGTCTGTAGATACATGTGGATAAAAGTTACTCAGCCATACCAAAACTAGGTCATTTTGATATAATTTGCACATTTTAGTGAATTTTGTATTTTTAACTGCTTACTTTTTGCACCCACAATATCTTGGACCCTATTTCACTTACACTTGTGAAATATTTTGTGTAAATACATTTTGACAAAGTCACTCAATTATACATAAATTAGATTAGTGTAATTTTCATTCTTGAGTGACTTGTACTTTCAATTGATCATTTGTTATACCTTCAGTAATACCAACCATATTTCACCTACACTCATGACAATTTTGTGGATACATCTTAATAAAAGTAACTTCACTGGACCAAAACTAGGTCAGTGTGACAAACCTTTCATGCTTGAGTGACTTTTCTATCTTTAGTTCTGTGTTACACCCTCAGTAGCTTACTTACGAAAATTTGTATCTTACTGCATCTCAAAGGAAGTAACTAGGTCAGTGGGACTTATTTTTCATGGTTGATTGACATTTGAATTTTCAGCAGTTTGTAAGTTACATCTTCAGTATGTTGGACTCTTTCACATGCACACTTGAAATTGGTATGAGTAACTCGATGATATCATCTCTGTCAGTGTGACTATATGTTCATGCATGAGTGACTTTTTGTAGCTACATGTTTATTACATCCCCCATATATTAAAACAGTTTCACCAACACTTGTGAAAATTGCAGTTTGAATGCATTATCAAGGTGAGTAATCTTACCATATAAAACTAGATAATTGTGACCCAGTTTTCATGTTTGTTTGGCATTTGTGTTTTCAGGTATTCATTTATTATTTTATTATACTCAGTATCTTAAACCTTATTTTGCATACACTTAAGAAACTTTGCATGCAGAGGCATGTCAAGTTAGTTTATTCTAACATATCCAAACTTGGCCACTGTGTCCTAAATTTCATGCTTGAATGATTTTTGTATTTTCAGCTATCCATTACACCCTCAATGTCTTGGACCCCATTTCACTTACACTTTCACAATTGGTATGTGGATACACCTTTAGAAGAGTAACTCTGTAATACCCAGTCATTGACTGAGAACTAATTGCTGGGGTTACTCGAGTTTTCACAGTAGGAATCCTCTAGGTTAAGCATATAGTTGTTGCAAGTGATCAAGGTCAGATTTGTTTATTAAAGTGACATTTGTTCATGGATTATGCTTGTTAGATGGCAAATGTAGCATTTGAACATTGGAATTGTAAAACAAAGTAATCAGGATATTGCAGAAAGCTATGCTGGCAAGAGATGGGAGGGTGAGAAACTAAGTGGGCACCATGGTTCTTCTTTCTAAATGTACATAATAATTTAGATTTTTTATGTTTCTCCAATTTAATTTCAGGCATTATCAGCAGCTATCTTGGAGATGGTGGTATTTCTCTGTGAGAATGTGAATGTTTCCCAGGTTTTTGAGCAGACTCCCTGTCCCCTCCATCAGGACGTCTTACTGTCTCTCATTCAGCAGCTTTCTTCAGATCTTGAATCAAACACTGAACTCAAACGAAAGTAAGTAAATTTATTATTGTCATGAAATTGATAGGTGTTTTGGAGATCTGATCTCGTCTATTCATAACTGAGCATTTATTGGACAAACAGATTTGTCCGCCACACATCATTGCACATAGTACTAAGATCATGGAAAGTTCCAGCCGCAAAGAGCTCGTCAAGATTACTAACAAGCCAATGTCAAGGAACAAATGTACACCACTTCCAACGACCTTCTCTCTAGTCGACCTTCCGGACCTGTTTGCAAATTTCTTCTGTGACAAAATACAAACCATTAGAGACAAGCTTGACAAGACAATTTCAATTTCAAGTGACTCGTCACCATACAGTTGTGTTACAGAATTTCAGCGGCAACCATTAGCAGCATTTGAACCTGTCTCTATGGATTTAGTACGTACAATTGTGATGAAGAGTGCACCAAAGTCATGTGAACTTGATCCATTTCCAACATCACTGCTGCTTGAGTGCTTAAATCCAGTATTGCCTTCACTAACTGTTTTGGCAGTGGCTGACAAGCTTTGAGTTAGCCCACCAAAACAACACACGGATATGTTTCAGTGCAAATTTACTAACCTATATATTACATACTTTAAATCCAGTGAAAACTTAAAAATGATATTTTTTACACCTTCATTACAATATGAACCAAAATAAAAAAGCTATGACTTAAAAATTAAAGTTTCCATCTTCTCATGACCGAACCTATTGTAAGTTCACACTGAATGAATGTATACCCTTCATATCTATTTCTTTGTGACATCACCTAAAAGATGTGATCTAAGTGATGTAACATTGCCAGTAAAAATTAATAGTAGCCAAAAAACTAAAACTTGTTCTCATTTTACTGAATACAGGTGTAAATTTATTGCCATTATTTGAATATATTTTTGCTTTCAAGTAGATGTTTGGTACAAGAACAGCTCGATTGTACAATATATGTGTCTATGCCTTTTCAGCAGCGCATCTTCTGATTTTGTTGAGTTTATTTTCGTGTCAAAAGAATTGTATCTGAGATGTCATTCAGTTGACATCTGCTGTTCATTCTACTCTCAGTGTGGTCACTACACTGCTAACATTTCAATCATGACTGAAGTTTTTCTCTTAAATCTAAAATATTAACATTTTTTTTTACCCAGCCATCAGCATCTCCAGATACCAAGTTTTCTATAAAGAAAAGTAATCTTACATCACATGGTTGTCAACAGTACCATAAATGTTCAGCTAAAATAAAACCCTTTTTTTGTCAGTGTTCAATATAAGAAAATATTGAATAGAAAAATAATGCAGAATTAATATAAATCAATTTAAAGTACATACTAAATTATATATCGTAATTTATTTGTTTCAGTTTTATTCTTTTTAATTTTATTTTTATTTTTCAGGTTTATTGAACAGGCAATGGTGAATCTTGACAAAAGTGACCCAGTGACACAGGAGCATGTTACTGGTGTAATTTATGGACTTGTACAAAATGTTAATGCCTTCACTAAAAAACATCCCAATCACAAAATGAATCGCCCGTTTAAAAAGTTACTAATGGTTGCAGAGTCTTTAGTCAGATAGGAGCTTCAGAACTTGAAAGTATTCATTCATCGACTAAATTTTGCTACTGGTTTTTCATTCCAAGGTCTGTAGATACAATTGTCAAGCCTCTGTTGGCAGAAGCTAAACATAGTGATCAATTTGACATCATTGTTCATGTCCATCCAATGTCCGTATGTCCTTCCATACCCTAGCTTTAGATTAATGTTAAAGTTTTTTAAAGTTAAGTGCAACATTGAAGTTTTTACTTTAAGCTAAATCAAAGGCAGACTCTACAAAAAGTGAGTCCCTTGTTTTAAGTCTTTTAGTTTGATGTCTCGTGGAACCAACACATACACTCAATCCTCAGTATATTACTGAAGATTATCTCCCTTGCCTGACTTTATTCAACTGTTCATGTGTATTCATTCATATGTTGCAGGTTTTGTTCCTTCTTTGTTCATAGCTGAATACTTTGAATTTATTAGAGATTAACTCAGTTGTGAATCCTACTGTTTATTCAAAATATTCTTACATCAATGTAGTAGAGGTTACTTCAAAAACCCCAATCTGTCCACATGTCTGCTGCTATCTAGCAAATCAAATAAGATGAAGTATTTTATATATTTCTATGATTTTCAGGCAATATGAATGCTCTTTTTTCATCTGTATTTTTGTAAAGAATGGACATTATCACTATTTTAATTAATCACTGAATATGCCTGAATTGTGTTAAGTGGTCCTGTGCACTTCACAGGTTGGTGTTTGTTCATTGCATTAATTTTATGGTTCATAATGATTGTGAAAACAAACAAAATTGGATTGCACATAAATATAGATGAATTCACAGTTTACTGAAATCAAATGCTTTTTTTAGACCAATCACTGTAAAAACTTGAAGTTACTAAGGACTGAACATTGATGCTCATGCACACTTGCATGCAAGTAAGATTTAATTGCAAACTGCATGGATCCAGATCTGCCATAGCATACTCCACCAGCAGATTTGGGTCTCTGCAGTTTCTTAGGATTAATGAGTAAACCAAACAACATAGACTCTGATCTGCAGTGGATAATATGACAGCTGATCAGGGTCTATGTTGTTTGCAGTTGGACCTGACTTGTAGGTGAGTATGTACAGTATATGTAGATCTTTTGCTTCTTGTAAGTAAGTCATTGTCCATTATTGTGCACTGTTATTACATCTCAATATCAGACATCCTCATTTGTAATATTCATCATGTATTCAACTGGAAATATCATGTTTATTTAAGAGAGGACTTTGTCTACAGTTAAAGTAATCTGTTTTACTGAATAATTGATATTCACAATGATCTTTGGTATGGTAAATTACAAATATGTCCTAACAAAATGGAAGTTTGTTCAGGTACATTCTGAATATTATTATGCCCGGGTATGCTAAGGCATAAATATCTTGTTGTCATGCAACTAGTGACATGAATGGTATGTGTTTTTATCAGAATATGAATACAATTTTTTTATATATATTTTTTTCATGGAAAAAACTAGTGATGTCAAAAGGTTATTCACTTTGATCATTCAATAGCAAAATGTTTTTTTGTTTAAGAGATCCAGTTCTTTTTACATTGTTGTAATAAAGAATGAATGCCTTAAACGTTCTGTAATTTTGCCTTTGGCTGCCACCTCTTTTTTTTTTTATACAAATATGAAATGTTCAGGAACTTTTGCAATTTTCAGCATTATTATGACTAGTGCCTTTATCAGTGTTATCTCACCTGATAACAATAGTCACTTTTGCAGCAGTGGTGAAGGGTCAGCAATGTTAAAGTTTGTTAAAGTTTTTGGAAGTTATAAACAGTGGGCCTACTGACAAGGATGTGGATACAGGTGGGATACCTGGTTCACCTAAACTTGTTCTGACAAGCAAAAGTCTATGCACTTCCACTTTATGACTTGATATATGCTATAGATATAAGTTGCACTAACTCATTTTGTTCATGAATTACTTAAAACAAAAACTAGGGTCTGCCAGATTTGAAAAAAATGAACGACTCTTCTGCTCTAAAAGGTTTACTTTGTGCAAAGGAACAGACTTTAACACATGGTTATGGATGTTTTTTGAGGCTTGATAACCACCTGATAAACAGTTGATGACAATTTTATCCCTTTTCTGTAATCATCTGTCTTGTCCATTTGTATTGAATTCATCTGTTTTTATGTTGTTTTGAGAAAACCATGAAAACCACCACATTCATTGGGTATTGATATTTGTTGACTGAGGACAGGTTCCTATTTATCCACAAAAGGATTGTTCTTTGGGTTTCTAAATCTGTGGTTTGTAACAAGCAAAACTCTATGTAAATTGGTGCCCTATGAAAAACGGGAAATTTAAGGGAAAAAAATTCTATATAGTTTATAGCAATTAATCCTTGACAAAATCCATCTCCAGGAATTAAGTTTTTCTCTGCATTATGGTCATAACATCTGATGGTTTAAATATCTACAAGATCCTCTTAAAACTTGCTCACTCTTATTTACATTTGTATAACTTTCACCCAACTGCAAAATTATATTGGCCCAGTTGTACCATACAGTACGCACCAACAGATCTGGGTCTGCCTTGTCAAGTTAAAAGCATTGGTTGGACGGGATTGGTTCTTTTTTAGTGGCAATTCAAAATCATTTTGCTTTATCATGCCAAAGAAATGGGAGCTACTGTCAATACTCGCTTTTAAGTCGAGTCCAAATACCAACTGCACAACTGCACAGACCCAAATCTGTCATCGCATAATGCGCTGGCAGATCTGGTCTGTGCAGTTTGTTAGAGTAATCAGTAGAACAAGCAAGACAGGATCTTTGTTGTTTGCAGTTTGACTTGACTTAACAAACGCACAACCCTTGGATTAAATGTCCTACACTAGACCAACAGAGTGACTGTGGTTTGAGTGTACAGTGTATATGAGTAATGTACTGGCAGATCGTGAATTCACTAAACATCTCAAAAATTTCCCTCACATTTAGATTTTTAAATGTCTTTGTTATTTCCAGGATTTAGAATTATGGGTTTTTCTCTGAACTAGGATTTAACTACACTTGTAATATCCTGTATTTTTAAAAAAAAAACTTGTTATGTTGCTGAGGAAAATTAAGGATTTTCTCAAATTTGTTTTTCAAGAATGAAATAAATTCCTGGTGTACAGTTTTAAAATTTGTTATTTTGTTGTGCATTTTATTTATCTGTCTCACACAAAACTCTCAGTATTTTTCAGAAATGTAAGCAACATAATGCAAAATCCTAATTGTGAATTTTAGCAAGACATCACCTGCAATTTGCAGATAATTATTATGTTTCTGCAAGAGTGGAACTAATTTTGCAAGATTGTTTTATCATTTGTATTATTTCTCATGATAGAGATCCTGTGTCTGTGAATTTCTTCCAGTATTGCAGTGTGTTTTATGTTTATGCCATTACAGCAAAAGCACATTGATATGGTCATTCATCCTGAGAAGCTCTTTAGCATAACTGTAAGAAGTGTACATGATTTAGACAAATCATTTGAAGCTCCTTGGCACAATTGTAAGTAGTGTACTTGATATAGACAAATTATTTGAAGCTCCTTGGCACAATTGTAAGAAGTGTACTTGATGTAAACAGATCATTTGAAGCTCCTTGGCACAGTTGTAAGAAGTGTACTTGATGTAGACAGATCATTTGAAGCTCCTTGGCACAGTTGTAAGAAGTGTACTTGATATTGACCAGGAGTCTCAAACTCAAACCACCCTTAGGGCCACATGAGAACATTTTCGATGGCCCAAGGCCACACCACCTTATTTCTTATGACACCTTGTGATGCCAATCATTTTGCATGCCACATGATACAGCTTGGCAGGCCACGTGGCCTGCGTGCCATGTGTTTGAGATCCCTGATGTAGACAGATCATTTGATGCTCCTTGGCACAATTATAAGTGTACATGATTTTTCATTGCTTGGTTTTATATGGCATAGCTTAAATTGTGCACAGGCAAACATAGTGTATTGCCCGCAGACACACCATTGCATCCTACCCTGGCTGGTTTGATGGTCAAATTCAAATCTACACCCTTTTGGTTACAAGTCTGATACTGCAAGTCACTGCATCACCTCCTGTACTCAAGTGAAATTTGTTGGTCTTGTTATGTACACACACACACACACACACACTCTCTCTCACACACACACACACACACACACTCTCACACACACACACACATATGTGTGTATGTATATGACCTGGTTTGATTTTCATGCTACTGAAGCATATTAAATTCATTAATAAATGGTAAGACATTGGTACATTGGTGCTGAATACAGCATGATTGCATAAAACTGATGTGACATAATCAGGAGAATGTTTGTATGTATGTGTAGATCATATGACAGAATTTCATGCTGCAAAAGCAAAATTTCTTATCAATAAACAAACTTTTTTATCATTTTTGGAGGTGAAAATATTGTTGGCATGATTGCACAAAATTACTTGACATGAGCAAATGAAGTATGGTGAGCATGATGTTGATGTTAGATGACACGATTAGATTAAAGGATTGTTTTTATCTGTCAGTTTTTGAAACCTTTTTTGTTTATTTTTAAATGTATGAAAACTGTTAACATGACTCCACAGAAACTACTTGATGTAGACAAATTCAATTTCGTGGGCGTGTTTTTATGCACATGTAAATGACCTGATTATAATTTTTTACTGTTTTTCTTCTATTTTCTTTTTTCTTTTATTGTGAAACCTTTTGGACACAAGTTTTTTTGGCTGAAATGGGGCATAAAGTGTTTCAATCACAAATTTAGTTTGTATTAGTGTTTCATATTTTCATTTGGATTTCAGATGTGTAGTATTTGCAGAGATGCCAACCTCTTTGGTTTTGCAGAACTGTTATAAATTTTTTTCTGAAAATTCCACATTCCAGATTATGTTGATGGGATTACAAGAAATGAAAATTTAGTTTGAATAAAACTTTGTACACTAATATTTTATATGTACGCAGGTAGGGACAACAGTACTTTAGCACCAACATAATAAACTGATTCAAGTTTATTTCTCAATGTAAAAAACATGTACATAACAATAAACCAGTCATTTCAACTAATTAGCTGAAAAAATGACACCAGAGATAAAGTGAAAAGAAAGATTCCAGTAATTTGTAAGGACTAATTTTATTTTATTGTTACGGTTCTGGAATTTGAGAATGAAATTCACCACTTATCATCATTAAACCTTCATTGTTTTTGACTGAACAGGTATGTATAGGCTTATAGAAAATGCAGTATGACTATGGGTTTGTTACTTTATTTGATCCATTTGGGTTGCCTAGGTTCTGTAAAATTGATGCTAAGATTCCAGATAAGCATTCTCAGCGATTGGTATTTCTCTTGCCTGGATATAAATGATGCTCACTGTAAGATTCTTTTTTTTGTAACATTATATATTTTTAAACATTCATACAGAAGTGTTATCCATGGTGAATCCATGTACACATTAGAGAGCTCAGAAAATAGGTGCTAAATCTTGCAGTTTGTTTTAATAAACTCTAAAGTTTTGTTTAAGCTGTTTCTGATTGAATTTTTTCTTCTAAAAACCACACTTCATATTTGATTTGAATGATCATATATGTATATATTGAGTTTAAATCATGAAGGAGGAAGTGGCAAAGGTTTTTTTAAAAATCTGATTTCAGTATCATATGGCTAACAACCAAAATCGACATACAAAATCCAGTAATTTGGTATTCTACTGAATATTAACCAAATGTTCATACTCATCCCCAGATTGACAGGAGAATGAATCTTGTGATGGGTTAATTTCAGCACTACTGATACAGCATATCTTCAATATAATGCCCTTTGTCTCCATAGTAATTGATGTGTTCATCTGTCTTTCCATCCTCCGATCCAGCACTTGTTAGTACAACTAATTTTAGTTTTTAACAGATTGCCATGAAACAATATTGTAATTACCTGAGGATGTGTATATTGACAAATCACTTCTCTCCCACAAATTTTATTGGGGTGTTGTTGCCCATTTTGTCTAACAGCAGTATATGACACAAACTAGTTACATGACTTGTCTGACAGTATCACCTGAAAATGCACTTTAAGAAATCATTTTGCACAAGTAATTTTTTTTTGGTCTTGAAACCTTGAAAATATTATGTTCATCACAATATGTGCATATTGGCAAATAACTTTGCCCCTGCAATGTTTGAGTTATTGCCCCTTTTTGTCTATTTTCATAATTCAGTCTTGGACATAGTCTATTTAGTGCAGTTAGTCAGTGGGGTTTTTATTTGGTTTTTTGGGGTGGGGGAGATTACTATGAAAATTGCAAAATGATTATCATCTGAAGATGTGGATATCAAGAAGTCTCTTTGTTCCCACAGCTTTTGTGTGAGTTATTGCCCCTTTTTGAACCTGTGCTGTGCTTGACAGTCTTGTTTGTGCAACTAAGTCTGCTGATTTATCTCAGTTTTTAGCTCTGCTGGTCACAAACCAAAAGAGCTTATTTCATGGTCTGCTGTACATTATCCAACATCCATCTGTTTGCACAAGTTTCTTATCACTACTCCTCCCAAACTACTTAGAATACTGCCATGAAACTTTACATATGCATTCATCCCATGATTGAGCTGGTTTTAAATGAAAATGATACTGCTCAGACATCCAGTTTTAGCCACTGCAGCAGTCATCTTGGAAATATATCACTACTCCTCCTGAATGTATGGTCACATTGACATGGGGTATTCACCAAATGAATTATTATGATCCTAAATCAAAATAGTGCTGAAGTAGCCTCAGATATGACAATCATGGCAGCCATCATTAAAACCTTGTCACTATGGTGGCGCTCTACAGTTTTGTATTTTGCATAGGGTTAGAATTTTAAGGAAAAGGAATTTCCCCGAGTTTCCTCACTAGTTATACTGGGTATTTAAAAAAGACCTTGTATATCTTAGGTATTGTTCAAAGAACCTTTAATTCCCTTTATTTTGGTATATGATTGATGGGTGTAATATGGGTTATAGAGTATACAGCTTGGCATTACTCCAGATGTGCACCTTTCAAAAAAGTGCTAGCTCCACTTGGTCATTTTCACTTCCTGAACTTCAGAGGTAAATTGTCAATAAAAGAGCCAATAACTTTTTTTACATTTTATATATTTGATAATTCATTCATTGCACTTTCAGAAGCTGGTATTGTCTAGTCTGGCAAAATTCATTTTCCCTTTTTTAATAGCTGCTAAGGATAGTGTACTTTAGACAAATTCAGGCTGATTTTTGGAGCACAAGGGAGCAGTCATTTTAGTTAGCAGTGTGCTAATATCATTTACAATTTCCAAAAGTACAGTATCCAAAGAAATGTCAGCCACATTACATCAAAGTAGCATAGAGGCCAACATTCTCTCCACTGTGCATGTTTTAAATGCAAACAACTTCACCTTACATATGTCACTCTCTCAAAAGTACATAATAACTGGTGAGCGCCACCTACTCTGCTGTCATGGGGTTTTCACCAGACGACTTTTTCTGGTGTCTGTTAGGTCATGAATGAAAATTGCGCCAATCTATGATCCAGTATGACAATTCATTACCCACACACTATTTACAGAAGAGTTGTGTACTTCTACTGTTGATCGGGTTGTGTGATGTAGGGAGTATATGTACATAAGCAGATTACTCACCCTTGCTCTAGTTTTATTTTTACAAAACTGTAACAGTATTGAGACTGATGAATCATTTTTGATTGGGACAGCACTCCCTCACTATAAAACCCTTCATTATAACATGGGAACCCTTGTTTTCAATTAAAAGAATTTTAACAATATTAAGGCAGGCATCTTGAATAAATAACCCAATTTCACATGGTTCTTGTTACAGTACAAGTATGGTCATTGATTCCATTTTACTAAGTGTTTGTAAATTTACTTGTATCATGTACGTTATTATAAGATAGTATCACAATAAGGTTGTATACTCTATGGCTTCCCATGAAGAACATGATAATAAGGGAGTACTGTATATGTATCATGTACTCATTATGAGATAGGCTCACTATAAGATAGTATAGTCTATGACTCCCCATGGTCAGCATTATAATAGAGTACTGTAGATGTATCGTGTACTTTATCATAAGATAGGCTCACTATAAGGTAGTATACTCTATGGCTCCCCACAGTCACCATTATAATAAGAGAGTACTTACTGTATATGTATCATGTACTCATTATGAGATAGGCTCACTGTAAGGTAATATAGTCTATGACTCCCCACGGTCAGCATTATAATAAGAGAGTACTGTAGATGTATCGTGTACTTTATCATAAGATAGGCGCACTATAAGGTAGTATAGTCTATGGCTCCCCATGAAGAACATTGTAATAAAGGAGTACTGTATATGTATCATGTACTTTATCATAAGATAGGCTCACTATAAGGTAGTATAGTCAATGGCTTCCCATGATTATCATTATAATAACAGTACTGTGTTGAGATGAATTTTTAATTTCTTTCTTGCTTATTCCAGAATAAATATATTGAAATTATAAGTTAGCTGCTGATACGAGGTCTTCCATGTTCACATTATGATGCAAATGTTAGTGCCTACATAAAATTAATTAATTATACAAGATTTCCCAGGGTTGTCTAAGTGACATGTTGATAATCTGATTGACATGTTGATTATCAAAGTTACATGTGGTTAGATTTTTTTAATTTAGTTATCAATTATTATTTTTTCTTTTACAAAGAAAACTGATCTGAGTGCGGACAGGTGCTAAGTATTAATCATAGTTTTAGTTCAAGGGTATGCAGAATCCAGTCATGTTGTATATATATTTTTACATGAATATTTTGTATCATGCTCCAGGTCATTGGCATACTGATTTGTAAAGATTTGTTTTGTAAGTCATGCGAAACATTTTGTTGTTAAATACTACTATTAAATTGTGTAAAGAAATTAATGTTTTTTGTTGTGGCTTTTCTGATGTTTTTATTTTTTAACAAAAATCTTTTTAGTATATTTTTTATGCTTTCTGTAGCTATGACTCCTGGGTTTTCTTGATTAAGATGTCAACTGAAATCATGTTTTTATTTTGCTGCATGAGAATTTTATTTTAGATAAGTACTATACCATTTATTCTTTGTGTCAGATTGCATTATTTTGCATCAAAGACTGAGAGAGACAGACAGACAGACAATATTAAGGCTGCAATGTCATAAATTCTCATAAAAATCACAATGCTAAATTTTAAAACTCCTTTGTTGTTTTTTTAATGATCTTAAAATATTACATTAAATGTTCAATATTAAAGAGACTTGTAATTTTCAACTATAATACATTCTTTGAAAGTATCACAAAAATTCCCTTTTATGGAAACTGTTTGCAGAAATCGTAATATAAATTTGCATCTATGCATGTTTATCATGTTGCAGAAGTGTGAACAGAAGTACCTTAGTTACCCATTCCATTTTTGTTTATTATCAAACTGTTAATTAAAGCATCATCCCTACATTTTTATTAACCACCAGTTTTGATAAATTTTAACATATGACAGAACAGAGAAGTCAGCTTAGGACAAATTGGGAAATTTACAAAACATGGAATATTTTAGTTCAAAAGAGGAAGGATTTTCAATGAGAAAAGCGGATTTTTCGTTGCAGCACACCATCGACCTTTTTTTTTTTTTATCCCAACGAGGACCCCAAAACGGAGGTCACAATGTTAGTTGTTTTTGTCCATTTGTATTAAAACGTTCGTGTGATTTCCTTCGTTAGGAAACTTTCTTTTGACTAGATCTGAAAAATAATCTGCTACCAAAAATGGGAGATCATGTTTAGCCATGGGTTGGCCAACTTTGTCTCGGCACATGTTTCTTTATCCACATTTAAAGCAGATTCCGCGAACATGAATTTCGGTGATGGTGTATTTGTTGTCCCGTTTAATATGCTTTGATGATGAAGCGCTTTCTGCATTGTATGTGACGTCATTTTTGCCATCGTAGCAGACCTATAAATCATCTTTATAGGAAAGACAGAATGTATGTTCATGTCCTTTGACCTTGATTCGAACTACTCAAGTTCCCGTTTCTTTCTATCATTAAATTTTGTGTGATATTTCCGTTGCTTAGATTTTGGCGTTTTAGCATTGGAGATAACACACGCTTCGACATGGCGACAAAGTTGAAACACCAAAGCCAGCTGACCCCGTTTATGCAACTTGAGCTCTTTAATAATCCAACCATAAAAAGTTAGCATCTTTAATCGTGTCCAAATTACTTTTGATCATACATAAAACAGACTCTAATCCATCTTGATAACTTTAAGCACAGAACAGAACACCCTCCAGAGAGGGTAGATAGAATCAAGGGGGATGTTAAATATGTTTTGCAGTTTGGAATTAGCAGCAAAATTGTTTTGCCTTGCTTAAGCCAGTTCACAATCATGTGGTCACAGTGTTTCCACAAATATACTATAAACTGAAGTGGGGTTTGAAAAGGTGGGTAATTTTTTTTTTTTTCTTGTTCAATATTTTGCTTAAACGGAGGATTTCAGCGAGGGACGGAAAACAACGATCATATGTTTGTTATAATAATGTTATAAATATCATTGATGGTTCGATAGTGCGATCAGGTAAACATGTTAAAGAGTTCTTTCCCGAGTACTAGTAATCATAAATTTATATCGGGTGACTCCAGTGATGGAGCTGTGGCGGCTCAATAGTTTAGCAAGACTGATAGTGTCTGGATCCAAATCCTCGATTAAAATCATCCCGACACGGCTATTATAATGTGTCCCTGCTTGGTTCTATTTCAGTTTGATTATAATGATAGCAGTTGAATTTTCTGTACATGTCCAGTATGCAAATATTGACAATCCATTGCAAGAGTTCGCATACATTTGAATCAACGAACTATTCAGTTGTATACATGGAAAGTGGAGCGAACTGCGCAATGCAGCTTCAGATAACTGTATAGACCATATGAACTGGGACTTTGACAAAGGCTAAATAATACCTTATGTGTCAAGTATTGATGCTTTCTTTTAACTTCTTCTATATAAATAATGTAAACAAATGTTTAAAAGTTTATAGTGTGCTTAAGCTTTTTTGTTCGAGCTTAATTCATATCTCAAATGCATGGACTTGTTGCCCTATGCGTGTTTTAAATAGCGAAATTTTAAATACATGTTTTTGCGTTCAGACCAGACACGGAGCACTCTTAATGTGCAATAGAATGCTTGATCCATGCTTTCGAGAGAAAAGTCACCTTATTTCCTAATATTCGTCCTGGAAGATGCTGCCTGACTAGCCATGTTCAATGCCTCGCAGCGCAGCAATTTTCGGGATGAACTGTCGCGCTTAAACCAAGTGAAGTATTTGAGAATTTTGTCCATGTTCTAAAACGATTTTAAATTGACATTATATAGAAAATTACCAACGTAACACGGAAATGCCTGTTTAAATAAACTTTTCCGCCTTCTGCATCACAAAAAGTAAGAAATACTTACGGCAGTAACTCAAAAGAGGTTCATGATTTGTCCTAAGTATGGCATAGTATTTATTGTAAGGAAAAGTCATGCAGTTATTAGCGCTTCTGGTCGTAGGCTTAAAGTGATTAGAGAATGAGCCGTATACTGTTGACACAAGTTTATTATCGCAACTTCTACTAAACTACACGGATGATTACCATGAAACTGGACACGCATTTGTACCAATGTCAAGTTGCTACTGCATGAAAATGGTGTCGTTCGGACATCAAGTATGGCATCTATGTTGGCAAGCTTGAAAATCTTGTTATCGCTACTATTCCTGAATGGATGGTCATGTCAGCATGGAGTTTTTAGTACAAAATAATCCTTATGATGCTCAGTTGGTCCTAAGTGAAAGTGGTGCCTATCTGACATCCAATATGGCGGCCATTGCAGCCACTTGAAAATCTTGCTATCGCTACTCCTCCTGAATGGATGGTCATATCGACATTGTTTTCCCAAAAAGCTTCTTATGATGTTTTGGTTGGTCCCAAGTGAAAATTGTACCAATCTGATAATCTGATCCAACATTCCCGCCATGGCAGCATTGTTGAAAATCTTATCGTTGTTTCTTCTAAAAATAACGTCATATCGACATGGATTTTCATCAAAGACTTCTTATTATAACACACACACACACACACACACACACACACACACACACACACACACCGAGTAGCTGAACTACACTCCATAATGAAAGGCATTAGGTTTCACAAATAAACTAGCCCACTTTTTCCCTGGGATAAACCACCCATTAGGATAATGGCTCCAGAACAAGTTCCCCCACCCCCACCCATTACGGGGGCAAAGTTAAACTCCTCATATAAAGATATTTTCTACTCAGTGGAAGACCATTCCAGGAATATTTTACCGGGAAAAACTACCCCTGAGCCGCTTTTTTATAAGGCTCGTTCACACAGTGGATCACATTTGTTGAAAGTCAATAGCGTCCCAGAACTCCGATGTTTCAAATCGTCTTAATATATTACAGTCGTAATGCTGCGTACTGTATCCATATAACAATGCAAATAGCAGTTGCCTACAGTGCCAAACAAAAATTTACCAATTTTTATTACACAGACTGACACTTATCCTGTTTCAGTACCTCCAATAAAATATTAATCAATTTTATGTCTTGAATTAGTCGAGGAAAACCTATTACGCACTTTATGTAATGAAATTAAGCTCTATTTTTTTTACAAATCGAAATTATTATTGATCTAGGAGCATGACTGACAAGTCTGCATTTTAATTGTGTTGTTGCGTGTCTGTTCATATCTGCTTTTGTAAAATAATGCTGGACATTTCTGAACAATTGGCCTTGTACTTGAAATTACAAAATCTTTACATCTGTCTTTAAACATATTGCTTTTAACGTGTGTATCACATAGAGTTTGAACACTGCATTTTGATACAGTGTAAGCTGGGTCATCCAAACTCAAACAGATAACGAACTTATATGGATAACTGAACACTGACAAATTCATATGAAATACAAATGTGAATGAGAATTAGCCTTTGGAACAATAATAGGATTCATATACTCTTCTGATATTCGTCTTGGGTCCTGTTTCACTTTGGTCTTGGGTCGTGTTTCATTTTTGGTCTTGGGTCCTGTTTCACTACCAGAAAATTTACACGCAACTGCATATATGTATATCAACCATTTACCATTCTTCATGAGATCGCTTTTATTAGCCAATGTGGTTTTATTTATGACGACATATATTAATTTCTTGCCTTTTAGACTTTAGAATAATTCTGTTTTTATCTCCGAGTTTCTAATTACTTTTGTAAAAGCAAAAAAAAAAAAGATGTGCAAGCTGTGGAGATATTTAGTGTGTGTCTCTTTCATATTCGTATATTTGTGAATATTATTTTTTTATATTATTTGTACACATGACACTGGGTAACCGGTACTAATAAGCTGGCGAAGCATTTCCTCACTTTACGAATAACAGCACTGTACGATTAACGTGCGGTTTCCATTCACATCAAGAAAACACGGTACTTAAAACGTATGAATTAATATATGAAAAAAGTAGATTTACCTTTGGATTATAAGTCACGAAGACAGCAACACCAAACAATAAGAATGGCAAAATTCCAGACGTACAATTTGCGTAGAAGATCCAGAATCGCGATAAAAATGTACAAGAATGCAGTGAGTTACAAGTTGTAATTTCTTATTAAATATTCTGTATTCCTGCTATGGAAACCATGCGTTTTGTTATCATTGTTGTGGAAACGGTTTCCTTGACATTAGTTACAATGTTTTATTATTATTATTATTATTGGGATGCGTTGGAGTTACTCAAAACCTACCAGCATTTGGACTTTGCAGCTGCACTTATTTTTAAACAAGATTTATCTTTTTGGGTAACAGAAGACATACGTAAAGAAGTACGATGGCAGCCTGTGTAAATTTATTGACGTACTGTCTGCTGCTTCATGGGACTTAACATTTATTGGGTAAGAATAGAGACGCCGGAATGAAATCTAATTGTTAACCCTTCCTTACACCATTGTGCGATAGTAATATCAGTATGTCAATGTAAAGTAATAGCCACGTGTAAATTACAGTAAATAAGAATTTACTAAAAATAATTTCTCTGGAATTTAGAATTGTGAGATCTGTTCCTTATTTTGCTATTTTTTTTTTTAGAATTGATAGAGTCAGCTTGACACGCCATCGAAATTGTATCTATTGGTCAGTCATGGGATATTGTTTCATTATTTTAAGAATGGGTATAAATTTGTTTCAAAAACCTGCATTTCGGATTTTTAGAGCTGAAAAAAGGAGATACCGTATGTACTCTCGTGTAAGTCAGATGCACCTGCAAATAGCATAGGTCCTGTTCTGCTGTGGCTCTATGCGATGGCAGTTCATGGTATATGCTGCTTTTTCCACAGATTAGTCTAAACAAACTCCATAGACCAAGATGTACCGGCACATGATGTGACAGCAGATCAGGGTCTATGTAGCTTGCCGTTTGATCCGACCTATACCGTGTATATACGGTATACGAGAGTGTGACAAGAATTGGAAAACACATGGACTGTAACGACCAATATCCCGAAGTAAAATGAAGATATCAGATTGTACCATACTCAGCTCTTGACACGGAGTGTCAAGGCCAGATCGGGGTCGGGTGGCAGGTTCCGGGATTTCAGGCCCCCTCCCCGCTCAAAAAACATTCACACATCAACATGCATGCATGCATGCATACATACATACATACATACATACATACATACAATACTGACCTAATTATCACTTCAATCAGGCATGCAAGCACAGCAGTTCGGAACAGAATTTATTGGATTATTTAACCCGTAATTAGTGAACACAGATTTTGTGGCTTCGTTTACGGCAGTCCGACAAGTATCATTGTATTTTTTAACTGCCGTCTCGGGTGTATATAGTCATCCTCGGGTCCATTCTTCCGTCCGGAAATCGTAAAAGCAATTAGTCCGCAGGTTTTTTTAAATGTATTTCCATGACGCTTGATAAATATTATCATCACCGGGAGATGCCCAAAACACTTTGCCCCTGCAGTTGGCTTTAGATTTATTGCCTTTTTTCTTGTAGCAGTGTATGACAAAGCATCGTTAGCGCAGCTAGTCACACATTTTTGATGGATTGCCATGAAACTCGATAAATTATAGTCACCTGAAGATGCGCATATTGACAAAACATTTTGATTCTGCAATTTTTGTTAGAATAATTGCTTTTTTGTCTTGCATGTATTTTTATAGCGTCACTTGTACCACAGGTGTTGATGTATTGCCTTGGAACTTGCATTCTTAGTATGGAAACCCTCAACCCCGTGGTCATCGGGCCCATTTAACTCTCATTCTCGTCTGACACAAGAACACGCAATTAAAAGTATTAAGTAAATGCGATGTCCTTTTACACTAACTTGCCCAGCAATGCAAGCAGTTAGGTATATGATCGATAAATGATTAGTTCAATCAATTTATAAATAGAGGCACAACATATGTGTACTATTTTCAAAGGCCGTCATTCAACAGGTATTTGCAAAATCAATAGAACGACCTACCAACTGTATAAAGGGTAAGGGGTCACATGGAAAGTAAAGACACAAAACGTTTATCATTATCTGCATGTTAAGCATGACAAGTAGAACCTGTTTACAAGTGCGATACCCCTGGGAAGGTCATTTATTGTTGGTCAGTCAGAGCAACCTATACACTCAATCAATCGATATATGACTGGCTCGTTGAAGAAACCCTAGTAAAAAAAAAAAAAAGTGATTAACAGCATAAATTTGAGAGCCAAGCGTGGTGATGTGTTACTAGCTCAAAAAGCTGTAGTAAGAAAAACATTATATTGAGTATATTTCCCATTCGACGAACCAATCTGTGCGAACAACATGGAGTCCCTTAGGTATGTAGTATGTCAGGATTGTCGTGACTGGCAATAAAAATTGAAACTGGATGAAAAGTACAGGAGGAATATAATATTTCAGGGCTTACGTGGTTTGAATCTCGAACTTGTACATTGTGCATTTTCGTACGTTTTATTTAAAAATATTTTTTTGTTTTCTTTTTAAATTGATTACATAGATTTGTTTTTGGTTATCATTATTTTAGTTCTATCAGTTCTGGAGGAAAAAACCAATAACACGGATAACCCAAATCTTAGGTGAATTTGTGCAATATCAGTCCTATTCGCGTCATGGCTGGTTGACCTTTGATAGCATTCAATGACATCTTTTTCTTCTGTAGTTAAATATATTTACCATCACCTGTGTGTTTATTCTTCAAAAGTCATTGTTTATGCATTATTAGACAGAACTGTAACTCAGTAAAAAGTCATGAAAAAATATACAGTTGTTCTCACAAGAATTACTTAAAATTTGGTGTGGTTCAAAAGCATTTGTTGATTTAATTTAAACGAAAATTAAATTTTATGACCTGTCATAGGAGAGCAAAGAGACTACAGGTTGTTTTCAGAGTTTTTGGGGTTGGTTTTTCTTATTAGTGCAGCCACGTAATTATCTGTTGATTGTATCTTGTAAAACATTGCAGTACAAAATGTGCACGGTGATCTATATTTAATATCAAAGAAATCGTGTCCTGTTGAAAGAAGGAAAAGCATAATCAATTTTGCTGTATAAGAAAGATGTTCTGCGAAATGATAATGTTAAAGCTACTTCTTCGTTCCATCAATGATTATGTAATGAAGAAATAACGATATCAGACTTGTACCATACCCAGCTCTTGACACGGAGTGTCAGGGACAGATCGGGTTGGTGTGGGGTTCCGGGAATTCCGCCCCCCCCCCCGCTCAAGAAACGTACACACACAAACGTACATTCACTTGTCACTTAAAATTTTACCATCGTTTTATTCTTGTGTACGTTTATTGCGTAATATGCATACTTTGAGTAAATAGACACATAGACTTTTCCTTTGGTACCCTTTCAAGGACAGTCAGCGCTCTTTTGAAATTTTGGACGAAACAAGATCCAAACAAACTCTAGTGTACCACCCGTTTTGCATCAAACTGCAAAATGCGTTTTCTGCAATATTCCGAAAATTGCTGTCGTTTCTTGGACGCTGATTTTGCATTATGTCAACCAGCTATCAAGGTTAGAGTAACGTAAATTTGTCGTCTAGACTCAGGGAAGTAATGGCTCAAAAATTGTTTGATGAGAAGAAAGGCCAACAATTAGTCAAATCCAACCCTACGATGCTGTTGGTTTAGACTGTTGCAGAAATAAATGTTGTTCAAGATGAATGTTTTTTTGTTTTTTTTTAAAAAAAACTTTGAGGAAGCGTGGAGATTTATCGAGTGCGGCAGATATTTGTGTCAGTCGTGGTCCTATCTATAGTTTATAACGGCATCAGCTCTATCACCACACATTGAGAAGGGTTGTACCTGGAAATCTTAGTGGTCATCAGTCCTCGATATATATATAAGACCCTTTTTTGACTAAAATGTCACGAATCTACACTCTAGTGGCTATAGTTTGGTTCCAAATAGTGGTTTGCGTAGTGGAAAGGATACAAAGCTGGGAACCAGTCTAAAGTAGGTATAATTTTTTTTTTTAATATGGGCACGATACATAATAACTATTACCTAAGTTAATTGCCCGTCCTAGGACAGGTGTGTGTGTGTGTGTGTGTGTGTGTGTGTGTGTGTGTGTGTGTGATATTTGGATTTTTTACGTAGCTTTAACAATTTTCCAGTTTTCCAGTCACATCACTACGATGTCTGCAGTGTGGCAGTTTATAGTAATGTCTACCGTTGAGGCGTTATGCCGCAGACATGTAACATTATGTCCCACCCAGTCACATTATCTTGTTAGGACCAGGCCGACCAGTCCTAACACTGACTTCCTAATGCTGAGCGCCAAGCGAAGCAG